>QJPP01007284.1:0-223915 GCA_003996215.1 Jaltomata sinuosa
ATTTTATAATAAAAGTTTCTTATATTTAGTCATCTAGTTATTTAAAATCGCATGTGAAGAAATGACTCGTTTAGTTAGTTAATAATTTAGCATGTTTAACTATTTATCATATTTTTAAATTAACGAGTAGAATTACGCTTAATTTATTTACTTGCATTAAAATAAAGTTTGTATGCTCATCACATAGTCATTTTAGTTTAGTAAATTATTTCGACCTTTGTTTATCACATACTCCCCACATAAATAATGAATCCGGCAGGGACTCACATTTGTGGACCTCGAAAGGTGCTTAACACCTTCCTTTCGAGGTAACTTGAACCCTTACCCGATTCTCTGGTTGCGTAGACTTAAAATAAAATTTAATTTAATTGTAATTAGTTAGAACGGTGCCCTAACGCGCCTTAAATTCGTTAGGTGGCGACTCTTCACCCTCTCTTCCTAAAAGAGAGTTGTCACGTCGAAACCCGCTTTTTCGCGAGAAAAATGGGGCGCGACAGAATGGCGACTCTGCTGGGGATACTTAGGTTCTAACCATTACGGATTTTATGTTATGTGGGAACTTGTGTTACCTTATTTTATTTAAAGAATGTTTTCTCTTCCTAATGAATTTCGTTATTCTTATTTTTTCATGTTTAGCTTGCTCTTTTGTCAAATTACTTGTGATTCTTTATCAATTTGTTTACTTGCTTTTTTCTTTACTGCTCTCATTAACTGTTCAATACGTTACTTTCCTTTTTTTTTATATATGCTACATGTTATCGCTTTTCATAACTGGAATTCCGTTCATACTTCCCCCACTTGGGAGCTTCACACTTTCACACACTATACACGTGAGTTGTGCCTTTGCACTTCTCCAAAATTCCTTTCAAATACCCATTTTAGAGAGTTGGCATAGACGTGGGGTGAGCGGATAGTTTTGCTACCGTGTGACCACGTGCCTCCTCGCATAGGAAAACCTTGAGTCCGTGTCCATCCAAATCTTGGAAACTAAGATAGTGTTGTGCCCACCCTTTATACTTAAGTCATGCATATATTAATTAAATGCGTGTTCGTGACACAAAAATGATGCATATAATTATTTGCTATGTGTTAATCTTTTATGTTTACGTTATTATTTTACCTATTCGATTATTTAATTCGTGTCCTAGCTATTATACCTTACTCTTAGAATTCCAAGCTCTAGGCGATGTTAAAATTTATTTATTTGCACTTAATGCAAGTAATTTTATAGTACCTTACCTTTTTCCTTTAGGCCCAAATCATACAATCTTAGGGCCTAGTCAAATCCTCCTTTATTCTAACGTTATAATTTGAGCTTGTCCTCTAGAAATCTTCTTTTGACGTTCAAATCATCTCTTGATTTGATCTATTCCTTGATAGGATATCCTAGACACCTTTCTAACCTCTTAGTGTAATTTGTTACCTTTAGAATATCCTTGACTCATCGCGTTCTACATGGACATATTATTTTCTCTGTCAAAATCCTATTTATTTGGGTCCATATTTCATCGTAAGTTTGACTTTCAATCGTCAACATTCGATGTTTGTGTCATCTTTCAACTCTCGCAACTTTTGAGTTGTATAAATCCCTCATAACCTTAATTCAATTCTGAATAAATCGTAATCTATTACTCAGATAAATAAGGCATTCCGCTCTATGACTCCATAATATTGTTCTTCATAAGATTTTTTTTCTTTCGTGCATTCCTCCTTTGTTAATCATGAATATATTTCTCCTAAAGTTGACTAAAGTTGAACGTTAGATGAAAAAGAATAATGTGGAGAGAGCTCTAGTGTTCAACGATAATCGACCTTGTTCATCCTATGATTCCCTTGGCTCTTAAGATTGCATCCTAGTATCGTGCCGAACCTTCGAAATCATAAGTTTTGTTACTATCATAAATTTCGTGCAAAGCTCAAATCTCTGAGTTTAAATCAGTCTTTAAATTTTAATTCTCGTCCGTTTTGGGCGTCCTTTATTTTTAAGTATCGTTATCATTATTATTATTCAATGTTTCAAGCTTATGTATGCTACATGATAATTTTATTTGTGTTTAATTTTGCTCAAAGGTTGTCTAGCGTTTGAATATCGATTCGAATAAGAATATGCAATATGACAAATATGCTCAGTATTCGAAAGAAAGCTAGTCTTCTTCCTGCTAGCTCCAAGCAAAATACTTTTTGGACTATATCTCCTCTCTCCGTCCCTACTCATACACTTCCTGAACTACATTTGACCTGATTTCCATTTGGATATGTAGGCAGCTCATTATTGGGTTCGGTCTTAATCTAATAAAAATTTCTTCTCCTTTCACTTTCAAATCGAATTGGCCTTGACCAAGCTATCCACTCATTAAGCCTAAATTCTTTTAATCTGTCAAGTGGCCAATAATATCATAATGCAGATTCAAAATTAGGATCCTGATGGTCAAGCGCAAGGCAACCATATCTTTTGTGCTAATATTCTTCTTTGAGTGAAGCAGGAATACAGGACTCTTTACACGAAAATATTGTCTGAGTTTGGAGAAACCTTAAAAATTTTACAAAGAGGCAATCTTTCGATATGGGAAGACCTGCATAAAGTATTTTATTTTAAACTGGGGCAGAAATTTTTGAGAAGTCCTCAAGAATTTTACCAAAATACATGGCGAGCTCGAATTCACAGAATCAAAACAATGCAAAGAGACAAAGACAAGTTAAGGTACGTATCAATCTCGCCTTTTAAAACTTACAGCTTTTCTTTGAATGCAGGAATAACAAGTGTAAATCACAAAATTATTTTCGCAATCAAGAAAAATCGTCACCAAGAGATGCTCTGCTTCCTCTCGCATCTGACGCAAAGGCTAAGATGTTCTATCCTTATACTTCTGAATTATGCTACTTTTGGCCACTAAATACTTGAATTGAGCCACTAGCATTTAGTTAAGCTACTTTTGATCCGTTGAATATGGAAATCAGATTATTATTGCTACTAAGTAATTAAATTGTGTTATTACTGAGCTACTAATATTCAGGCTCGTTCGCCTTACAAAGGAACACTTAGGCTTGTTCGCCTTACAAATGAACATTCAGGCTCGTTCGCCTTACAAAGGAACACTTCAGGCTTGTTCGCCTTACAAATGAACATTCAGGCTCGTTCGCCTTACAAAGGGAACATTCAGGCTTGTTCGCCTTACAAATGAACATTCAGGCTCGTTCGCCTTACAAAGGAACACTTCAGGCTTGTTCGCCTTACAAATGAACATTCAGGCTCGTTCGCCTTACAAAGGAACACTTCAGGCTTGTTCGCCTTACAAATGAACATTCAGGATCGTTCTCCTTACAAAGGAACACTTAGACTTGTTCGCCTTACAAATGAACATTCAGGGTCGTTCGCCTTACAAAGGAACACTTAGGCTTGTTCGCCTTACAAATGAACATTCAGACTCGTTCGCCTTACAAAGGAACACTTCAGGCTTGTTCGCCTTACAAATGAACATTCAGGCTCGTTCGCCTTACAAAGGAATACTTCAGGCTTGTCCGCCTTACAAATGAACATTCAGGATCGTTCGCCTTATAAAGGAACACTTCAGGCTTGTTCGCCTTACAAATGAACGTTCAGGTTCATTCACCTTACAAAGAAACATTTTTAGGCTCGCTCACCTTACAAATGAACATTCAGGCTCGTTCGCCTTACGAACGTACACTTAGGCTCGTTCGCCTTACAATAAGACATCTTCTTTTGGCCCTACAAAATATATAAATTATTTTTTTTAAAAATAAAAAATAAAAAATAAACTTACGTACTTACATCCACAGGTTTAACAACTGATGATTTCTCTTCAAAGGTTTAAACAGGGGCAGAATTTTTGAGGTTCCTCAAAAATACTGCAACAACATTAAATTGATAAGCTTTCTCACCTCCTTTCTTCATTATTACTATTTATTACTATTTCGCGCCACATTAGTCAATACTTCTCTATATTAACGAGCTAACAATTTTATCTAGTTGTGCAGGCAAGACAAGAAGCGGCTAAGAGAAATTCTTCAAAGCATAATTCTTTATTCGTAAATCATATTTACATTCCATTTTGCTCATACTCTAACCTTGTCAACTCATGCTACTTTCACCTCTATTCAGATCTTGTATCGTCTATTTTTCTTTAGGAATCTAATTCGTTCCTAAATCTAGAACTACATGGCCTGATTCTCGTAAAACCAGAGAAATCTAGGCGACTTGAAACTGAAGTCTCGGCCACAATATTTTCACAAATTCCTCTTGTTCTTTCGATTCCAAAAGAATCATCCTCCCGGTCGAACAAAATTGGCTACTACGTCAACGTTCCTTGCCCGATAATTCATACTTCATTCCCGAGCAAAGAAGGGGCAGTTGTTGACATCCAATTTTGTCCCACCTTTTTGTCATTTTACTCATTCGAGCGTCTATTTTCACGAGGCCAAAAACACTATTTTTTTTACTTACTTTTATAAGATTTTGTGTTATTACATATTATTCGCATTTATTTTAGTACTATTTTATGATTATTATTATAATTGTTATATTAATCTTCAATTGCAAATGTCTTATATTTTATTTACTTACTCTTTTGTATTTATCTAATTTTTTTTTTTATAAATACTTGAGCAAATATTTTGAAGTTATTATTCGTTTATCGTAAATACTGTTAAATTACTTTTGATTACAGAATATAATCTTTTGTATTACTATATTTAATAATACTTTCTTAGTAATTTAGTATTTCTATATTTTTAGAAGAATTTATTTTTAGACTCAAATATATTGAGTCCAAATTATAAATTTTAAGCTTGATCAAATCTTTTTATATCCATAAAGTATTTCTAAATAGACTTTTACATGGAAGAATATATTTTTTCCCTAATAAATTACCCCAAAATGATCTTGATACCTATTTTTACTCCCACTCCCACGTGTATATCCTCCTAAATGAACCAATAATTCTTTTCCTATTCTACTCCCTTCACCCCAACGGCTCTTTCAAAAACTTGACACCATAAAGTCAATTATTTTCCATGTCTAAGGGGGGATTATTTTTTTTACCTACTTTAGCTTCTCTTCTGTCATCTTCTCTCCATGAAAAAAGAGAAACCACATCAAATCAAAAAGAAAAATTCAGCCATGGATATACTCCCCAAGCTCCATTGAAACCAACAACAAATATTTCATGTAGCCACCACAACACAATCAATACACACGACTATTTTTACTCTCTCGCCATACTTTTGTGACAGCCTTTTATACCATCACAATGCTACTGTTCTGATGATTCTGTTGAATGAAAGCCACAATAGAACATTGAGAATTTGGGATCGATTAAAACTCGCTCGTGAATATGCTTCTCGTTTGCTCATTGGGATATTCGGTCCACAAAGGCATGTGCTTCCTTGCTCCTAAACCATATGTTTGATTGGCCTCTTTTGGTAGTTGTTAAACTCTAATGCTTCTATAAATCTTTGGTACGTTCTCGGATAAGTTGGTGATGTCAAATTTAAAGCATATGGAATCTATGTTCTTCCCTATTATAGAAGAATTTTGTGGGCATGATACATATGTGATGTGCTTTCTTTACTAGCTAATATAAACTTCATGTGTTTTCCTTCTTGAGCACTTGATGCATGTTAGAGTCCATGGTAATTTGTTTAGCAGTTTCATAAGACTTGGAAACCATTTTTGTCATCTCATAACTATGCCTTCAGTTTGTAATTGTATTTAACTACTAATAAAATAATGAAATTAATGGTTTTTGGGATAGGGTATATCTATTAAGTATACTTTATTTGCTCCATATTTTACATGTTCAGTTACTTGCTTGTTTGCCTCACATAGGTTTTTTTTTTGTTTTGTTTTTATCCTAATCCTAACTTGATCATTTCAGAACATGATTCATAATAAGCTAATAACGTCTACTACTATACTGGCGTAGAGGTGATAAGCACCATATCCTCATCTAGTATATATTGGTTTTGTAGCTTCTCTAATAATATCATGTAGCATTCGGAATCTCTAGAAAAAAAAATGTTAATTCTTTTGCAATTTAATTCTCAAAGTTGTACATGTACTTGGCCCATTTATTACTTTATTATTTTTTCTTTTGATTAGTTAAACATTAAGAACATACATACTCTCACCCTTCTTGAATATCTTTTATATGTACATTACAATGGAATGACGTCTTGGAGTCCAACCATGGCAAGTGAAGGAATCAACGTGCGAGATAGAGCTCAAGTGCAATTATCGCCCCAAGCGGGGCCAGGTACGTTCGGGATATGATGACAAAAAGAGCAGGCTATAGCTGACTTCTTGTATGAAGCACACATAACTTTATTAAAAATATAGAGCAACTCGTTACTCCATTCTTTTCTAATTTTATATGTCACTCTTTTAAAAATCTTAAAAACTTGACAACTTTTTACTATTGTGTTAAATTTTAAATACATTTTCATACTATTTGAACGTCAAAATATTTTTTTAAAAAGCTTTATATAACTTTGAAATACTAAAATATTTATTTAGTTCTTTGAAATATTTTTACGAATTCTTTAAGTCTTATTTTAAAGAGTTTAAGAGAGACGATCATACAAAAATAGAATAGAGTGGGTAACATCGCATTGGGCCCATTTTTATAGCCTCGCTATACCTGATCTCTCTCTCTCTCTCTCTCTCTCTCTCTCCCTCGCACTCTCTATCTTAACTTTACTGTATGCGTTGTTAATTTGTTGTTTACTTTAGTTTCTTATATTATATTTGCCACCAAAATTAAGGTGGCATACGCTTACTAACCATTTCTTCTCTTTTGCGAGATTTTGTAATTTATGAGATCAGTTCGAACGCACTATGCTGAAAGGAGAATAATCTAGAGGTATTTTTTATTAATTCGACGCTTCGCCAACAAGGTTAGTCTCTTGGTCTTCACAATCCTTATGCCCCTGAATATGTAGTTGTGTGCGTAGGTTAGCTTTATTTTGTTATTATGTCATCCGAGTGCTTTAAATATTCTGTTTGGAAGCGATCAGGTTAGTTCTTTCTGTCTTGATTGTTAATATTGCATGTATTTTTTTTATTTTCTCTATTTGGTGGTCTGCAAAGCATGATTTAATTAATTATACTCATGAACTTTATTTTTTCATGCGTCACTTGTCAAATTTCACATGTTTAATCATTTTATTACCTAGATTCGTATTCATTAGATAATAATATATGCCTAGTTTATTTATTTATTTTATAATAAAAGTTTCTTATATTTAGTCATCTAGTTATTTAAAATCGCATGTGAAGAAATGACTCGTTTAGTTAGTTAATAATTTAGCATGTTTAACTATTTATCATATTTTTAAATTAACGAGTAGAATTACGCTTAATTTATTTACTTGCATTAAAATAAAGTTTGTATGCTCATCACATAGTCATTTTAGTTTAGTAAATTATTTCGACCTTTGTTTATCACATACTCCCCACATAAATAATGAATCCGGCAGGGACTCACATTTGTGGACCTCGAAAGGTGCTTAACACCTTCCTTTCGAGGTAACTTGAACCCTTACCCGATTCTCTGGTTGCGTAGACTTAAAATAAAATTTAATTTAATTGTAATTAGTTAGAACGGTGCCCTAACGCGCCTTAAATTCGTTAGGTGGCGACTCTTCACCCTCTCTTCCTAAAAGAGAGTTGTCACGTCGAAACCCGCTTTTCCGCGAGAAAAATGGGGCGCGACATATGCCCAATTAGTGAGACACCAAACATTAGTCTTGGGATGATTTGAGCAATAATGAGCATCATCAGTCGATCTCCGATCGTGTCCAGATTTGAATGATTTGGATTCTTTGGCGGATATGAATCCTTCTCGGGTTTGACTATTTATCTTTATTTTTTGACCCTCACTCTGCCTTAGTTCGTATTTTGTTCACAATTGATTTTCTGACATGAAATTGGTGGGTGTTGAGTATCGATTTGTGCATAGAAATAATTGATTTCACTTTCTTGTGGTTGCACGTCGTCATATATTGTCATGAACCATGTTTTCTAATACTCTACTGCATGTAAATTAGTTGTTGGTTATTGTATTTGTGTTATAATTGATAATGTGCCTGCTTAGTCTATATGTCATCATCTGAATACATTGTTATGTTCCATTCCAAATTCGCCTTCATGATCATCCTGTTGTTGAATCAATCACAGAACTAGATATAGATTTGGTTAATTGTTGCCGGAATATGGTAGTTTGCATCATTCTTTGTTCAAAATGTGTGGTGACTTTAGAACTTGTCTAATTTTGGTAGATTTTAGCAGTCTTGTGCAATTTTGATTCCTCTGGCTAAGTTGATTCATTGACAGTTATGTGTAGTTAACTATGGCTACTAGAGATTTTATTTCATCCAAAAGTAGCTGTAGTAATCATGTAGTTACAGAAAGTTGATCTATTTTAGTACCCAAATCAATTCTTTTTCCTTCTCTTTTGCTTCCTTTAATTGTGACAGATTTTGAATTTTCTTATTTTGATAAGCTTGGATTGAGTTTAGATTTAATTTGATTGAGGAGAGCCTTTTATGATTCATACCCTTTCCTTTTCTTTTCCATGGCTAATTGAGACAACTTTGGTACTTGGCTATTTATAGTAAAGATCTAATCCATCTTACACTTAATTGAGAATATTATGTGGCTGATTTGTGTATGATTTATTTCAAAATATGTGACAATGATTTATTTCAAAATATGTGACAACTGCTTTACATGTTGTTATGGTAAAATGGAGTTTGTTGGACACCAAACTCCCATGATTGATTCTAATTGATAATCCTTGATTATTTTTTTTTTCTTTTATCACTCTTTCTCTCTGTTGATTTGGTGATGACTAGTATATAAGCAATATTCTACTATTCTCTGGATCACGGGATGTTTCCTCTACTTCCAGACTTTAGACTTTACAGACTTTACACTCATATTGACTACTCTCATATTGTTAAAAGGCTCTCTACTGTGAACAAAATTGTTGATTGTTAAGTGTTGGATTTCAAATTTCTCTTATTATTTACTGCAAACCGGTATGTCTCTTAATTCGTATACATAATTTATGAGTTTGATAGAAAGCATGACTATATGAGTTAAATTTAATTCAGCATATTAAATCCAGTTTCAGCATGTTTAAATCTGTCAAATTTAATTCAGCATATTAAAATCAGTTTCAGCATGTCTAAAATCAGTCTTAGTATATTAAATGGTTGTCGTTTATGGACTTAAGTTAGTTTCAGCATGCTAAATAATTAGAAGCTTTGTTCATAGGACTTTCATTAAACGACTTGCTCATAGGATTAATTAATAAATGTTTTGTACGTTTTCATCGCTAGATATCATGCTACATAAAGTGTTAATTGTATGAATGGTGAGGCCTATGTGAGATCATTTATGTGCTACTTGCTTTCCAGTCCATGTATGTTTTGATTGACGTTAACCCCGTGTCTAATTAGGAAACCTAAGATTTTATTTGTCTAGATCCACATCCAAGTTAGTAAGTCCAATGCCTCTTGGACATTAAGTCGGGACGGGTAGGCATACTAAGGTACGTTAGACTTTTCATTTCTCTAGTACGCGCTTTAGGTTAATAATAATCTTAATAACCAACTTAGGCGGGTAGATAGACGGATATGATGGAAATTGTCCCGAGCAGAATACGACAATGTCTTTGAAATTGTCTTCGATAATAAGCCGGGCGCTGATCCGAATAGGTTAAAATTAACCTAAGTTTAATTCTTATATTCTTACGTGTTTGGGTAGTATTAATTAAATCACCTACTAATTAGATCTCTTTTCCTATATCATTTTTTTTGAATTCTATCTTCTCGCTTATCTGATTTTCTCATGTGTTTATTTAGCTTTTAAATATTCCACATGCTTAATTCTTGCTCACCTAGTTTCATTAATAATTAAACTGGTTTAATTTATTGACTTCTTAAAAAAAATAGAATTTATTTGTATAATGGTGTAGTTTTATTAATTCGAATTGATCTTTGTTTATCACATAATTTCCCACATAAATAACGAATCCGGCAAGGACCCACATTTGTGGACCTCGAAAGGTGCCTAACACCTTCCTTTCAAGGTAACTTGAACCCTTACCCGATTTCTGGTGACGTAGACCTCTAAAATTAAAATTAATCGTAGTTAGTTTAGAACGGTGCCCTAACGCGCCTTTAATTAGTTAGGTGGCGACTCTTCACTCTTTCCATCCAAAAGGAGTTGTCACGTCGATGGCCCATCTTTTCGCGAAAAAAATGGGGCGCGACACTATATATTACTAAAAAGAAGAATATGACAATAAGTAATTATTATTTTCATCCGTTCTTATAGCATTATTTATACTAAAACATATACCGAATAAAATAAATATTTTTTTCATCATTTTATGTTTTGCAAACTTTCATTCGCGTCGTCAAAAGAAAAAAACGCAAATGTTCTTTCGCGATTACAAGGGATACATGTCCTACAAAAAAATCATGTTATAACATTATAAATTTAAATTCATAAACATAGAAAATGCTTAAAATGTTGGACTATTTAATTTAAATTTCAATACCGTTTTAAAGGTCGTTATAACTTTTCAACTTTATCTTTATCATAGATTATATGACTTTTCAATTTAAAAAATTATATTTGTGACATTAAAAATAAATAATTACCGTGATAAAAATAATAACCAGCTAAAAGTTTACATAGTTTTAACATTCAGTTTTTAAAATTTAAAAATAATAACTTCCTATATCTAAACTAACCTCAAAACCTCACCCACGTACCCCATTTTCCATAGATAAAGCAAAATAAAAAAGTTATTCAAAAATAATTTATATAAAGCCTAACGATTAGGGAACATTTATAACTTCTACAACTACTACTTCTTTGTAGCAAATTAGATTGTAGATTGTTTATATTATTTTTTTGTTTTTTAAAATAAATTTCAAGAAACATGTTTAGGACTTGTTTTTGTAAGAAGTTTTGTTTAATATTTTTAAAGCAGCCAAGTGGCGTTATTAGAACTACTGAATTTTAAATTTGAATTAAAATTTCTGACTTTTTTTTTATAGATAACCATGCATATAGTGGCAGAGGCCTTCTCAAAATCTCTAAGAATTTTGCTGATAACTACCCACTCATAACTTCTTGGGAAACTGCTATCAGTTTCAATAACTTACGCTTCATGAAGTGATTAAAACTTTTTTCTTATAGAGGAAGTCTAACAGTTTCTTCTTCTATTTTAATAATGGAGAAGCCTAGCAATTTGTGAGTATCAGGTGAAATAAAATAACTCAACTCAGATTACATGGTAAGTTCATTAATTTCCTTTGTACTTTCTTGCCTTTTCTCTCTTTCTTATCTTTAATTTTATCCATTATTTTCTCATTTTACATAATAATAAAATAATAGGAGTACATCATTATTATTCTACATTTGTGAGCACTTTCTGTCTTTTCATTTACAGGTTTACTCCTTATATATACATGAGTATATTAATATTTCGTGAGTCTTGACAGTAAAGTAAATGAATACAAATGTAGAAGTCTATGAATAATGCAGAGAAAAACTAAGCAAATTCGATCGGAGCGATCTTCATTTTCACCTTCTGCCTCATATAGTTATTATTTATATATTTTGTCTTTAATGCAATTGATGATACTATTTTTTTTCATCCTGATAGATTTTATATACTTATTTCATTGTTTTGCCATGAACTTACTGATTGACATAATTATCTATTTATCAAACCATTGTTAGACAAGGGAACTTTCCAATGCTCGAAATAACATTGCAGCAACTTCATCGCATTATTTTTTTTGTTGGAGGTATGTCGTAATACAGATAATTTGTATACATTATTAGTTGTTTATTATCTCACTATCTTTATATTCAAACAAAAGCTTTATATTTCATTGTTTTTCCTTCAGCTTGACGACTGATTATAAGGAGGACTTTTGGAGGATTTAAGGAGGACTTTTGGAGGCTGGAGACAAATTCACTGCACGGTGCTTGCTTTGTAGGTAAGTCGAAGTATATATAATACTTGTACATTCTATCAGTTGTCCATGCGACTAGATCTTAAATACACGCTATAAAAAATTATTATATATATTTGACAGGTTTCTCACTTTATAAATACATACATATGTTACTAAGCAAAAAAAGGAAAAAAATGCTTAATTATTTTTCGTGCAGATCAAACTTGCAGATGACCATAATTGAATAAGACTGTTAATGCAAAGAATTATACAAGCAGGACAACTTTAAACAAGTAACACATCAACTATATTCACAATAACCAATGTTCTCACAAATACAAAATCAATATTCTAGCCATAATAATGACCAAGTTTTTATTTTTTCAAGTTGGCAGTGCTCTTCATCAACCGTATGACATGCAATCATGCATCTGACGTTTATCCTTTTGTGGGGTTTTACATAGTGTTTAAACATTCAATTATGTTAGTCAAATTTATTATTTAATTATGATCATTAAATTCTTTGTTACTTTTTTTTGAGAATCTCATTGAATCCATTTTCTGTATTACATTTATTATTATTTTTTCATTCTTTGTTAACATTTTCATTATAATAAATCATGTTAATAGGGTGTGTTTTTTTTAAAAAAGTCCCCCTTCCCAAAATGAAGGCTTGAAACACCACATTTGTTATTATTTTTATTATTATTATTAATTATTAAAAATTAATCAATTGTGTTTTATCAAATTATTTGTTATTGTTTTACTATTATTTCTTCTGTTTCATTCAGTACAAGGTTTGTTATATATTCTAAATTCATAATGTTAAGTATGATGTCGGACAATTTATGGATGATAATGTGGCGAATTTTTTTTAAGCTATAGTCTATATTGTTCTTAATGGCATAATTCACATCTTAGTAAAAATATTATTTTAAACATTTTGAGAAGTGATTATATATTTTATCCATCGTTTTTCTTGATCTTTCAGCAGTGACTGCATTATTTGGAGATGAGGCACATACGATGCGCTGGAGGATGCGAAGTGCAATATATATTGAGAACAAGTATGGAGTAAAGCGTGCAAATCGCACCATTTAGTGCAACTTTAGCTTGAAGCTGCATGCAAGAGGCATCAGTTGAGACGATTTTTTCATGCTTTTCCTATCTCTCATAAAGAAATGAAAAAACTTCAGTTACTAACAACTATTAAATCCAGCACAGAGAATGGACAAGTCAGTTATGCTAACATGCAACTTTGTTCCAAAATATATTATTTCTCTAATTTATTTATCTTATTTTCTAGATTTGTACTAGACAAAGTGCATATGAAATTCTAATACAGCTATTGCTTGTGACTTAATTGTTTAGTTAATTGTCTTTAATGATTTTGAAAATGTTGACTCTTGGCATATTACCCATTCATACACAAAATTGAATAAAGCCAATTATGTCAAAATAACATCTGCAATGAATACTTATAATGGTGCACCTGCATTTTAAGAATTACTCATATATTGTTCTCTCACATAGATTTTACAATATAATTTTATAACAAGTTGAATTTTGAAATTATTCAATAAACCTTTATAATTAAGATTATATTTATTAACTAATCACGCATCGCGCGAGCACGTATGTTAGTATTTTATTAAAAGGAGGATAGTATGCATTGTGGTTAAGCCAAACGACATCTTGAGAACTAGTCACTTGGCTTTTTTACAACAAAAATTATTTTAAATCAAAAAAATTAAATCTGTATTATTAAATGACAACTATGTTACCATTTTAAAATCTAATTCAAAATTCAAAATTTAAAATTTAAAATTTGAATTGAAAAAATAATCACTAATTAATATTATTTCTTAAATTAAGAATATTGATTATGGAAAATCTATACTACCTCAATTAAATAATCTCAATTATTTTTTAAATTTTAACAAAAAAATAAATAAAAATTATATATTATTAAAAGGAGGGTAGTATGCATTGTAGTTAAGCCAAGTGGTATCTTAAGAACTAACCACTTGACTTTTTTACAATAAAAATTATTTTAAATCAAAAAATTAAATCTATATTGTTAAATGACAATTATTTTAACATTTTAAACTCTAATTAAAAATTAAAAATTAAAAATTTGAATTGAAACCAATAATCACTAATTAATATGATTTCTTAAATTAAGAAAGTTAACTATGGAAAATCTATACTACCTCAATTAAATAATCTCAATTATTTTTTATATTTCAACTAAAAAAATGAAATTATCTATTTATTATTAAAAGGAGGGTAATATACATTGTGGTTAAGCCAAGTGACATCTTGAGAACTAGTCACTTGACTTTGTTTACAACAAAAATTATTTTAAATAAAAAAAAATCTATATTATTAAATGAAAACTATTTTACCATTTTAAACTCTAATTCCTAATTCAAAATTCAAAATTCAAAATTTGAATTGAAATAATAATCACTAATTAATATTATTTCTTAAATTAAGAAAGTTGATTATGGAAAATCGATACTACCCCAATTAAATAATCTCAATTATTTTTTATATTTCAACTAAAAATATGAAATTACCTATTTATTATTAAAAGGAGGGTAGTATGCATAGTGGTTAAGCCAAGTGTCATCTTGAGAACTAGCCACTTGGCTTTTTTACAACAAAAAATATTTTAAGTTAAAAATAATTATTTTAAGTCAAAATAATAAAATCTATGTTATTAAATAATAATTATTTTACCATTTTTAACTCTAATTCAAAATTCAAAATTTGAATTGAAATAATAATTACTAATTAATATTATTTCTCAAATTAAGAAAGTTAATTATGAAAAATCTATTCTACCTCAATTAAATAATCCAACTATTGTTTACATTTCAACCAAAAAAAATGAAATCTATATATTATTAAAAGAATGGTAGTATGCATTGTGGTTAAGCCAAGTGGCATCTTGAGAACTAGCCACTTGGCTTTTTTTACAACAAAAATATTTTAACTCACAAAATAATTATTTTAACTCACAAAATAATTATTTTAACACAAAAAAATAAAATCTATATTATTAAATGATAACTATTTTACCATTTTCAACTTTAATTCAAAATTCAAAATTCAAAATTTGAATCGAAACAATAATCACTAATTAATATTATTTCTTAAATTAAGAAAGTTAATTATGAAAAATCTATTTTATCTCAATTAAATAATCTCAACTATTATTTATATTTCAATCAAAAAAAATGAAATTGCGGTTAAATCAATTAAAAGTGAAAATTTATATTTCAACCAAAAAAAGGAAATTGGGGTGAAAATCAATTAAAAGTGACAACTATTTTACCAAAATGTAAAAAATATTAAGTATTTAATATTAGTTGTAGTTATATTATTGATTTTTTTAAAATCGGTTTAGCTTCACAAGGATATATAATTTGAAATGTAATTTTCATAATTTTAAAATTATGAAAAATTTATATTTCAACCAAAAAATTAAAATTGAGGTAAAACTTTAAAAGTGAAAATTAATATTTTAAATCTTTATTATGGAAAAATAATAATCTTAATTATTTTTTAAAATCTATACTAAATAAGGTTGATTCCAAATAAAAAATTCCTACTAAATTAATTTTATTTTTGAAATTATGAAAAATTTATATTTTAACTATAAAAAGAATAAAATATGATTGAATATTACTACTTGATTATACCTATTATGGTAAATTTATATATTATTAAAAGGAGGGTAGTATGCATTGTGGTTAAGCCAAGTGGCATCTTGAGAACTAGCCACTTGGCTTTTTTTACAACAAAAAATATTTTAACTCAAAAATAATAATTTTAAATCAAAAAAATAAAATCTATATTATTAAATGACAACTATTTTACCATTTTTAACTCTAATTCAAAATTCAACAACAACAACAACATACCTAGTGTATTTCCACAAAGTGGGGTCTGGGGAGGGTAGAATGTAAGCAGACCGTACCTTTACCTCAAATGAAGTAAAGAGGTTATTTTTGATAGACCCCCGGCTCAAGACCAAAAAGGACCATAAGAGGTCGAAATAAAAGTACAAGAGTTATACACAGTAAAAGCACAACAGGTAATCACAGAAGTATACTATAACAAAATAGTACTATACCCGAACCACATGAAACCCTAGAAAGTAGCAAAACTGAAGAACAAGAAACTATAAGAGAAGACCTACAACTACTAACTAGTGCAACAAGACACTGCATCCCTACCTACTAGTATGAAGCAGACCTACCTACTAACCGTCTACCCTAATCCGAGCCCTCCACACCTTCCTATCTAAGGTCATGTCCTTGGTAAGCCGCAACTGTGCCAAATCTTGTCTAATCACCTCTCTCCAATATTTCTTCGGTCTACCTCAACCTCTTTTGAAATCATCCATAGCCAATCTCTCACACCTCCTCACCGGGGCCTCCATGCATCTCCTGTTCACATGCCCGAACCACCTCAACCTCACTTCTCGCATCTTGTCTTCTACTGAAGATACTCCCACCTTGTCTCGAATATCCTCATTCCTAATCCTATCCCTCCTAGTAAACTCACACATCCATCGCAACATTCTTATCTCCGCTACCTTCATCTTCTGAACGTGAGAGTTCTTGACTGGACAACACTCTTCCCCGCACAACATAACCAGTCTAACTGCCACTCTGTAGAACTTGACTTTCAGTCTAGGAGGCACCTTCTTATCACATAAGACTCCAGATGCGAGCCTCCATTTCATCCACCCTACACCAATACGATGAGTAACATCCTCGTCAATCTCCCCATCTCCTTGGATAATAGACCCAAGGTACTTGAATCTACCTCTCCTCTGGATGACATGCGTATCGAGCCTCACTTCCATGCTGGATTCTTGAGACATGCCGCTAAAATTACACTCCAAATATTTTGTCTTCGTCCTGCTCAACCTGAACCCTTTAGACTCCAGAGTTTGTCTCCAAACCTCCAACTTGGCATTAATTCCCTCACGAGTCTCATCAATCAAAATAATATCATCCGCAAACAACATACACCATGGCACTTCACCTTGGATTTGTCGTGTCAAAATATCCATTACCAAGGCAAATAGAAATGGGCTAAGGGATGATCCTTGGTGCAATCCCATCATCACGGGGAAATGCTCCGAATCTCTACCTACAGTTCTGACTCGAGTCTTCTCACTATCGTACATGTCCTTAATCGACCGAGTGTACGCCACCGGTTCCCCTCTAACCTCCAAGTACCTCCAAAGAACCTCCCTGGAAATTTAACGTAAGCCTTTTCTAGGTCAATAAATACCATGTGCAAGTCCTTCTTCCTCTTCCTATACTGCTCCACCATTATCCTCACTAGGTGAATAGCCTTGGTAGTCGAGCGTCCAGGCATGAAGCCGAACTGATTCTCGAAAATAGTCATAATCTTTCTTAGCATTAACTCCACCACCCTCTCCCAAACCTTTATGGTGTGGCTCAACAACTTGATACCCCTGTAGTTGTTGCAATTCTGAAATGTCACCCTTATTCTTGTACAAAGGGATCATCGTACTCCATCTCCAAGCTTCAGGCATCTTCGCCATCCTGAAAATGACATTGAACAGCCCCGCCAACCACTTCAAACCTGCCCCACCTATGCACTTCCAAATATCCACCGGAATCTCATCTGGCCCCATCGCTCTACCCCTATGCATCCTACTAATAGCCCTTATAACCTCCTCAACCTTTATACGCCGACAATAACCATAATCATGCTGCCTCTCCGAATGCTCCAAATCCCCCAACACAATGCTTTTGTCCCCCTCTTCGTTCAAAAGTTTATGGAAGTATGATTGTCATCTCTTCCTAATGAGAACCTCCTCCACCAATACTTTACCATCTTCGTCCTTGATACACTTCACTTGGTCAAGGTCCCGAGCCCTCCTCTCCCTTACCTTGGCTAGCCTATACAACTTCTTATCCCCACCCTTTCCTTCTAAAGCTACATATAAGCTCTCGAAAGCTGTTGTCTTAGCCGCCGTAACCACCAACTTAGCCTCTCTCTTGGCTACCATATACACCTCCCTATTCGTCTGCTTATCCTCCTCATCCTTACTTTCGACCAACCTCACGTAAGCCCCATTCTTTGCCTCCACCTTCCCTTTTACTTCTTCATTCCACCACTAGTCCTCGCGATGCCTACTAGAGCGGCCTTTTGCGACACCCAACACCTCACTAACCGACTCCCTGATGCAACTAGAAGTCGTCTCCCACATACTATCTACATCCCCCTACTCTCCCAAGCCCTCGAAGTCATCAACTTCTCCCCTAACTCCAAGGCCCTAACTGAAGTCAAGCTTCCCCATTTAATCCTCGGCCGGTCAACCACCCTCCTCTTCCATCTCACCTTCTCAATCTCCAAGTCCATCACCAAGAGCTTATGATTGGGTCGAAAGGTTCTCACTGGGTATCACCTTATAATCTCTACAAATACCTCTATCACCCTTCCTAAGGAGCAAAAAGTCTATCTGCGTCTTGTCCACTAAACTCCGGAAGGTAACCAAGTGTTCCTCCTTCTTCGGGAAGCTCAAGTTTGCTACCATCAACCCAAAAGCTCTTGCAAAATCCAATAGTGAGGCTCCTCCATTGTTCTTCTCGTCGAAACCAAAGCCCCCATGCACATCATCATATCCCCCCGAGGAAGAACCGATGTGCCCATTGAAATCACCTTCTACGAAAAGTTTCTCGGTGCTTGGTACCCCTCCCACTACCTCACCCAAAGCCTCCCAAAAGCTCACCTTCTCTTCCTCGTCCAAACCCACTTGTAGCGCGTAAGCACTAATGATGTTCCAAGTAGACCCTTCAATGACTAACTTAAGCAACAATATCCTATCGTTAACCCTCCTAACCTCTATCACATGCTCCCGGAGCTCCTCATCTACTAAGATGCCTACTCCATTTCTATTCCTCACGTACCCAGAGTACCACAACTTAAACCCGTCCACTTCCCGAGCCTTAGTACCAATCCATTTGGTCTCTTGGACACAAGCGACCTTAATCCTTCTCTTCCTAAGAATCTTAACAAGCTCTATGGACTTTCTCGATAAAGTCCCTATATTCCAAGACCCTACTCTCAACCTAGAGGCTCCCTTGACCCACTTACCCCTCCTACCTCTCGTCCCCGTTCCCAACCCCTCCCCTGACCCCAACCCAAACCGACGACATGATCCTAGTATCCCATCAACCAACGAAGCCACTAAATAAAGGGAAAACTAAAACCGCTTTCAAAATTCAAAATTTGAATTGAAACAATAATCACTAATTAATATTATTTCTTAAATTAAGAAAGTTAATTATGGAAAATATATTCTACCTCAATTAAATAATCTCAACTTTTGTTTATATTTCAACCAAAAAAAATGAAATTGGGGTGAAAATCAATTAAAAGTGAAAATTTATATTTCAACCAAAAAAAAGGAAATTGGGGTGAAAATCAATTAAAAGTGATAATTATTTTACCAAAATGTAAAAAAATTAAGTATTTAATATTAGTTGTAGTTATATTATTGAATTTTTTTTAAATCAGTTTAGCTTCACAAGGATATATAATTTGAAATGTAATTTTTATAATTTCAAAATTATGAAAAAATTATATTTCAACCAAAAAATTAAAATTGAGGTAAAACTTAATTAAAAGTGAAAATTAATATTTTAAATCTTTATTATGGAAAAATAATAATCTTAATTATTTTTTAAAATCTATACTAAATGAATTTTATGTCACGACCCGATTTCTCAGGTCATGATGGCACCTACAACCCCCTAGTAGGTGAACCAATCTCCGTAGCCCGAACTGTTAGTAATGGGCTATTACCTAACCAATAACGCACAACAAGTAGAAATAAGCGGAAGATGGATATAAAGATAAGACACGCAGAAGCAACAACCCGAAATATATATACAAATAATACTACACCAACCCCAAGACTTGGTATCGACAGTACAAAAGCTTCTAATAGAGTACAAGTGCTAGAAGTAACAACAGATAAGTACAACTGTCTCCGAATATACAAAGAGTATCAATACAAAAGATAAGATGTAGACAAGCCCCGACCATCAGGCACTCACCCTAGTCTCGAACCTCCCAAAAGCTGCACGAGTCTCCAACGCGATCAACGATAAAAGCTCAACTAATATCTGCACCAGAAAGATGCAGAAGTGTAGTATGAGCACCAAGACAACGGGTACTCAGTAGGCATCATCGGCCGACTGAGAGCATATAAGCTATAAAAACAGTAATAAGCAGAATACAAGAAAGAAGTCACGGAAGCAAGGAAGAAACACAAGGAACTAGCACAAGGAGCAATCAACCAAGAGCTACAAGTATACATGCTAGCACAAACATATACATAACACAGAAACACAGGTGTAAGGAAGAAGAACGCACCTGGAATCCTTGCAACAATAATATAAGTAAATAAAGAGAGAGAGTTGAGAAAATGGCAGTGTACCGGTAACCTCAAGTAAAAGGAAAAGAAGGAAAGCAGTCTAACATACTCAAGATGGAATCAACAAGCATAAGGAAATCATTTCACCAATCCAACTTCAAGATAGCATAACCAGGAATCCACCTCACAAGTACAACCCTAGGATGGAATAACTAACCCACAATAACCGAGGAATACTACTCAAATCCTGATAGGAATGGAACCAGAAACTCACAATCTGCTTAGAAAGCCACACAAAAGTTCCTTAATAGGATAGGACTCCCTAGTCCTCTCAATAATCACAATCCCACAACCGGAGCCTCAACAGGCTAATAATAGCTAAATCACCAAGAAACAAGGACCAAAACCAGCTCTATAAAGCGACAAGAGTAATCTAAACTACCTACAGTCCGAACGGCCGCCCCATACAACCAAGGAACGCAATCAAGTGAAAACAAACCCTCCGGCTGCCCATACAACTGGAGCGTACACTGAACACACAGCAAACAAGGGTAAAATCCTAGTGAAATATGCATGATGATGATAATGATGGAACCGATAATAGTAACCATGTATGCACCTCCCCCCGGCACTTCGGTAGGAGGACCCATGGTGGGACGTGCCCGATATACCTCATCCAATGCCATATAACCCTCCTCCAGCATACTCGACTCTTAGTCAGGTCCTAGAACGGAGGGCCCATGGAGGTCCCTAACCACATATAGTAACAAACAGGAAATCTCAGAGAACTAGAGCCTCGAAGTACGTGCTCAAATTTAAACCGAGTCTAAAACAGTAGTAGTAATCTCAAAAGACCCTCTCAAAGGGTTCCCAAAGTATACTCGGGTCTAAATCAGTGATAAAAGTCTCAATAACCCTCTCAGAGGGTGCCCAGAGCATATCCGGGTCTAAATTAGTCAGAAATCAATTCTAGTGCCCTGCCCAGCAGAGCCTAGTATCAGTAGGAAATCAAGTCTAGTACTCTGCCCAACAGAGCCTCGTATCAGTAGAAAATCAGGTCTAGTGTTCTGCCTAGCCGAGCCTCATATCAGTAGAAAATTAGGTCTAGTGCTCTGCCCAGCTGAGCCTAGTATAAGTAGGAAATCAAGTGTGAAATCATCCAAAATCCCATTTTTATCATCAAGTATACCAAAAATGGGTCCCCGGGGCCATGCAAGTTTAGGAAAACCGTCTATAGTGGCTCGCAGCCAAAGCCAAAGTAAAACATGCAGGGAAAACCTCTTTCATGGATGATATGCTCGCACACAAATATAAATTAGCCCAACGGCTCACAAACATTCCTACCGACCCTGCACAGGCTCTACAGCTACTCAGCAGACATAACCAGCCTAAAAGAATATCTCTATGTTTGGGACTTACGGACATTCCCAAATCACCCACCGTCTATGTTCCAGAGTCAATACAAGGCCACACAGGACCACAAGAGTGATATACAATACTACACGAATACTACAATCAGCGTATGAAATCAATGGACAGAAAAGGCAGACAAGGTCTGGGGTACCAACCTATAACAACCCACCCAAGGATACTAGTTAATGCAGTTATAGCCTATATACGCAGAGTCTAGGTAGGGAAAGCCATAACCTACCTGTCATTCGATGACTAGCTGCGGGAATGGCGTTGTCCAGGCTCGAACTGCTCCGAGAAGCTCCAAATTGTGAAACCACTATCAATACAATAATTTACACATCAATACAAGGCTAACGATACCCATAATGCCATAAACATAACTGGGTCGAAATTCGGGTCACAAACGGGCCCATGGACCCCGCAATCCAAAACTAGAAATGAAAAACACACATGTGTTCCTTACAATCGCGGGAGCACATGCTCAAAAATTGAGTGGGAACGGACAATAATTGGGTCTCAAAACAGCCCACTCAAGTCAAGAATTAAGGATGGAATTTCAAGAAATAATTCTGAAAATTAATCAAAGGGACTTACCACCACGAAAAGACGAGCTAAGGAAGTGAGAACTCCCAATCCTTGATCATGCAAAGCTCAATAAGGCAGATTCTACAAGGAATTCCAAGTTTTAAGAACCAACAACAATGGTGGATTTTCAAGAAAACATGAGAAGAAAAGGGTCAGAGAAGAAGACTTACCAATTATCGAGGAACCACGGATTATCGAAGAACAACGATTTCCCGAGGTTAGGGAATGATTTGGAGCAGTTTAGGGAGAGTTTTATGTGACTTAGAGGTGTGGGAGTTGAAAAATAGTGGCTGGAAACACGAAGGGCTCAGCTTAAATAGCTGCTGGAAATTACCTTTCGCGAATGCGGCCAAGGCGTCGCCTTCACAAAGAACAAAAAGGGAGGCTGGCCAAATGCCCTTCGCGAATGCGGCCAAGGCCCACGAACGCGAAGAACAAAGTTGGGGAGGCTGGAAAATGGCCTTCGCGAACGCGGCCAGCCCTCCGCGAACGCGAAGAACAAAATGGCCCATGACAGCAATCAGCTGTCAAGGCAGATTTTTCACACTTTGGGTCCCCGGGAACGCATCTGGGGTCCTGCGAACACAAACGACCTGAGTTATTTGACTAGAAACGGTATTCCAGATCCAATAGAATCAACGAAAATCCCATTGGAGGTCAATTTAACAAAAAGTGGGCCCCAAGCTCAAAATCAACCTTTAGCCAACTATTTCTAAAACAGAACCCAATGGTCGAAAACAAGTCTGAAAGCCTCGGGACCCGAACCAATGATTCCTCTAGCCTAAACTCGACATTCCAGAGCTAACGACGCTGATGGAATTTTCATCCGAGGTCATCTTGTCCGAATGTTGACCAAAGTCAACCAAACAAGTCCAACTGGCCTGAAAACACAGAATGAGAGAGAATTCCAAGCTGAGAAGCTCCCGAATCCCGACCAAAGGTCTTACTAGACCAAAGTCCACGCTCCGGAGCTAACGGAACTGTCGGAATTCGATTTCGAGCATGTTCACTAAGAATGTTGACTGAAGTCAACGATTTCAAAAGTTTTAAGCTCTAAAATAAGGAATGGCCAAAAAGACCAAATCAACGGCCCGGGCACCAAACTACCGGTCTCAGCAAGACATAAATGACTTGGGGCCACTACAGGCAAGCTCTAACAGTACAAGAAAGGCGAACATGCGTAAATGATCGGAAGGGTCATTACATTTTATTTTCAAAATTATGAAAATTTTATATTTCAACTTTAAAAATAAATAAATTGTGGTTGATATTACTACTTGATTATACCTATTATGGTAAATGAATATTGAATGAAAGCAAAACAATTATATACGGATGGTAAATAAAAATCTGATTAGCAATTAGACAAACATATATATTGAAAAAAATATTATGTTCTGACCAAGATTGATTCTAAATCAAAAATTCCTACTAAATTAATTTTATTTTTGAAATTATGAAAAAAATATATTTTAACTATAAAAAAATAAAATATGATTGAATATTACTACTTGATTATACCTATTATGGTAAATGAATATTGAATAAAATCACAACAATTATAATTTATGACAATGAATATTTATGACTTCGTCACAATTGAATATGTAAATCAAGAAAGCATTACAAAGATATTCAATTAAGAAAACAATCAATTACTCCCTCCGTTTCAAATTGATTGAATAATTTTGACTTGACATGGAGTTTAAGAAAATAAGGAAGACTTTTGAAGTTTGTGGCCTTAAATTAAAGATATGTTAAATGTACCAAAATGCCCTTTAATCTTGTGGTATTAAACATGTCATGTGGAAAGTTAAAATTAAAGAGTTGCTAAAAAGGGAAAGGGTCGTTCTTTTTGAAATGGACTAAAATTGTCACGACCCAAACAGCCGCGAGTGGCACCCATCCAACCCTCGGATGAGGGAACCAATAAAACTCAACCCTTAGCATAACCTAACAGCTTAAAACCACTGTGCAAGAAAATAAACTAGCGATAATTAACCAAAATCAAACCAACTATAATAAATAACCTGCGTAAAAATCCCTTAGGACCTGAAAGTCATCGTACCAAAATGCTACCAAATCTAGAGTACGGGGATGCAACCCCAAAATAAGTAATAGTCTAAGCTCGAAATAAGTGGGCTACAACCAATAAGAAAGAAACCAAGGAAGCTCGATCGAACAGCTCACCCTTGATGTCTTGAAGTGTCAGGCCTGCAGGTGAGGTCGTGCATCAACCGCCGGAAGATTTCCTGTACTCACAGTAGTAGTTCATGAGACCTCGAATTCCCACGTTCCAGCGTGCATTATGCCAACAGGTCCACCACCAACTCTAGCTGAGAAGTTGAGTCACCCTTTTTTTTTCCAGAAATAGAATAGAATAAAGAATGAGATAGTCTATATCTTGTATCGATCATAGGATCACTCTAAGGGGAATCCTATTTTAGGAGTTCTCCAAAGCCCTATCCCATATAAAAGAGAAAAGCTATATTAACGCTCTAGCCCAAGAATAGATCTTATGAAAAGAAAAGAACGATCGTCAACGGAGATCGCAATACGCAGTTTTTTAGACAGAATCCCCGGCATCAGAGAATTCGTGGAAAGGATGATTCATTCGGATCGACATGAGAGTCCAACTACATTGCCAGAATCCATGTTGTATATTTGAAAGAGGTTGACCTCCTTGCTTCTCTCATGGAACACTCCTCTTCCCGCCGAGCCCCTTTTCTCCTCGGTCCACAGAGAAAAGAAACGCAAGTGCAGTATCAGTACACAACCACCATGTACTGGTAGGATCATCAGCCAGTTCCAAATAAACAGTATATGAACAGTACAAAAGTCAAGTAATAGTACATGAAACATGTAAACAAGCCAACAGGTAATTCTAGACTACAAGTCTCTCCCTACATTGTCCCCACATGTAATCCACTTTCACAACTATGATCAACAATCCACAATAAACAATAATTATACCACATTTCATATCCCGGACCCACCCTGGATCCCCTCTAGGCAACACCTAAGTGTCAAACATACAACCCGATCTACACCAAGACCAACTCACAAATCAATATGATGATAACCCGGCCTCTCAAGGACCATATGCACAATCACAAATCATAAACACAACCCGACCCACTCGGGGAACTATTAGTAAAAATGCAATAATACAATAAAGTAAAACACGTACCAGGCATGGTAGCCGAGCTAACCAGTCAGTATTTCTCATACCAAGCATGGTACCCAAGCCAACCATTAGAATACCCGTACCAGGCGTGGTACCCGAACCAATCGAATGTCAAATAAATCCACAGTCACAAACAATGAACAATCAACACTTGTAAACCAACAAGCAATAACACCTAGTTCATTTCACAAGACTGAAAACATGACTTTTGGACATTCCTAAATCATCCCCTAAGCAATGCAACCCATACAAATACTTAGACAAAGGTACACCAATATACAATGCATACAGGAATCAATAACCATCACCTACCTCAAATAATCAAGCTTTATAGTGCTGGAGCTTTCCCTTTTTCAAGATCCCTTACTTGTTCTTGGTCTAGAAACAAACACATAAATACTATAGTTAATTAACTGGCCTAAATTACCCGGATTATATAAAATCCTAATCCCTAGGCCAACCCATGATCATCCCAACCCTTTTCGAGCCTTTCGCCATTAATTCACCTAAGATTATCATTTATACCGATACATTTAGAGAATTTAAGCTTGGTGATCATTACCAATTAACTATAAACAATACCCAAGAACTCTAGCACCCTAGAATTACCTTTTTTCCCCGGATTCTATAATCCTAGGTTATCCCAAACCTTTCCCCAAGTCCACCCCTAGCAATTCTATAGCGTAGGAAAGATATTACGGAGTTTGGGGAGTAGAATCCTTACCTTTAGGATGAAAAATGGTGAAAAACAGATGGAAATCGCCCAAAATTGCCCCCTTCTTCTCCCATAACGTTTTGAAGAAAACTGAACTATTTTGGGGAAGTTTCTGCATTAAATCCCATCGCGCTCCGCTATAGCGGTCCGCTTCGCTCTAGCGGTACCTCTGTAGCGGAGTCGTCTGCTATAGCAGAGGCTGACCGACGTTGACTTCTGTTGTAGCGGTATTTTCTCCATTACGGCAAAGGTCGCTATGGCGGAGTGTCAACCGCTATGGCAGTTGACACGGGACAGAAAGTCGTAAAGTCCCCAAAATTAGTCTATTTTATAACACACTTATTTTCCCGACGTCCCGGAACAACCCTTTCACATCAACCTCAATTTCGGGAGTTCTACTTACCCGAATTCGATTCCAAAAAGTCCCCCGGACTCCTTTATGTCTTAGCTAAATGGAAAACTAGCTTAAATTAAGACATTTAACCCAATCCTTACCCGGATTGCCCTAGACCATACCTCGCTCCAAAATTGGCCGAGACTAGCCTAGTCCAGAATTTCAAACTCCCAAATCCGGAGCTTTCTCACTCTAAGAATTGGCACGAATGGTTCACCCATAATGACGGACCCGGTCGTTATAAAAATAGAAAGTAGGTCAAATAAATTAAAATTGAGGGAGTAGTAATTAAAGTGATGTTTATGATAAAATAATATTGTATTCAAAGAGTCATTTCAAAATAAAAAAAAACTCTTATGAAGAATGTAGTATATAGTATATATGGAATATAAATCTTAGAATCTTATTCAAATATAAATTAATTTTTTTACCAAGCTGATATGATTTTTGAATTTAAATTAAAATAAAAATTGACCTCTTGAATCTTATATATACCCCTTCAATAACACATAAATATTGTACACTTTCATCTTTTTTTTTTTATTATTATTGATGTTGATCATTAGCTCTATTTTTGTTTATCAAGTTTTTCGTTATTAATATGTAAAAATATTATTGATATTTTGTCAAATATTAACTATGATTTTTTTTCATGAATTTCAGGCTTTAAATATCAAACTTTCACAGGGTAAGACCAAATATGTTGATGGAATGTTATCACTAATTCGAAATGAGAGTTCGTCAGCAAAATATGAATTATCAGGAGGTTGAATAATGTATTCACAAAGCAATATATGTTTGAAACAATGAAATCATTTGTCGACGATTATTTAAATTTTTCATAGTGTTTTTCTTTCTTGAGAAAAATAAGATTGTTAGTTTGATGATTTCTTTATACAAATAAAGATCTATACTGTGAATAATATAGTTCTTTGATTATATATTATTTTGGGGTCTTGCATAATTATGATATAAGGTGATTGACTTTCTTGATTTTTTAAATCTTTTTAATATCATATTTTAGCATAATATGAGATCAAACATGTTAATGGAATGTCATCACTAATTTAAAATAAAAATTCAGTAAAAAAAAATGTATGAGAAGGTTGACCATTGTATTCACAACATAGGTTTGATATAGAAAAAATATTTGTTGAAAATGATTTTAATTATCTGCAGTATTTTTTTTCTTTTTTGACAAAAAATTTTTTTGGTTAGTTTAATAATTTTTTTATTCAAATATAAAAATAATTTATTATGATAGGGATTAATGATGTGTATGAAAACAAAAACATTAAATAAAATTAAGGTATTATTAAGTAATAAATTTTGCCATCGTTAGATTGTAAATTTTCGATAAAATAGTATCACTAGATAACGAGGTCTATAATCATAATGATAAAGAAAAAGAAGTGTAGAAAATATTAATAAAATTAAGAATATGATTATTTTAACACAAATAAAAATTGTAAAATTGATCTTGCTTGAGGTTATCGTGATTTATTTATTTATATTTTTAAATTTTCGGAGATAATCTTTATCTCTTTTCTATATTTGGTATCTTTTGAGTCCTACTTTGGCTTGAATGCGAAAGTTACAAATGGTGTAACTCAAAAATTTATATTTTTTTAATTTGTACTTAGTCTCCTTTTAATATTCATAGTTAAATATTTTCAGATTTAAATTGGTTTATGTCTCATTTCTTTTTATTTTGAGATGATTTATCATGAACTAGCTTTTATAAATAATTCAAGAAACTGTAAGTCACATGAGATGTGGACAATGTATTTCATTAGCCTATGTTAGTTTGTTTGTTCATGAATAAAAAGAATTTTTTTATGCTTCTATTCATTTGGTAAATTTATAAATCTAGATTATTTTTTATCTATTTTTTGTTATGTTTTTTTTGTTATATATTATCCGCGCATCGCGCGGGTACTAATACTAATATATTATTAAAAGGAGGGTAGTATGCATTGTGGTTAAGATAAGTGGCATCTTGAGAACTAGCCACTTGACTTTTTTACAACAAAAATTATTTTAACTAAAAAATAATTATTTTAAGTCAAAAAAATAAAAACTATGTCATTAAATGATAACTATTTTACCATTTTCAACTCTAATTCAAAATTTAAAATTTGAATTTACACAAAAATCTCTAATTAATATGATTTCTTAAATTAAGAAAGTTGATTATGGAAAATCTATACTACCTCAATTATATAATCTCAATTATTTTTTATATTCCAACCAAAAAAATAAATCTATATATTATTAAAAGGAGGGTAGTATGCATTGTGGTTAAGACAAGTGAAATCTTGAGAACTAACCACTTGACTTTTTTACAATAAAAATTATTTTAACTCAAAAATAATTATTTTAAGTCAAAAATAATTATTTTAAGTCAATAAAATAAAATCTATGTAATTAAATGATAACTATTTTACCATTTACAACTCTAATTCAAAATTTAAAAATTTGAATTTACACAACAATATCTGATTAATATGATTTCTTAAATTAAGAAAGTTGATTATGGAAAATCGATACTATCTCAATTATATAATCTCAATTATTGTTTATATTTTAACCAAAAAAATGAAATTGAGGTGAAAATCAATTAAAAGTAAAATTTTTATATTTTAAACAAAAAAATAAATCTATAGATTATTAAAAGGAGGGTAGTATGCATTGTGGTTAAGCCAAGTGACATCTTGAGAATTAGTCACTTGACTTTTTTACAACAAAAAATATTTTAACTCAAAAATAATTATTTTAAGTGAAAAATAATTATTTTAAGTCGAAACAATAAAATTTATGTCATTAAATGATAACTATTTTACCATATTTAACTCTAATTCAAAATTCAAAATTTGAATTTACACAACAATCTCTAATTAATATTATTTCTTAAATTAAGAAAGTTGATTATGGAAAATCTATACTACCTCAATTATATAATCTCAATTATTTTTTATATATTAACCAAAAAAAATAAATTTTACTATATATTATTAAAAGGAGGTGTCACGACCCAGACCGCCGTGCGTGACACCCACCCAACCCCCGGGTGAGCGAACCATCAACGACCCTGAACTTAACCGTTCTAACAACTCAAAACCAATGCAGATAAAGTAAACTAGCAACAACAACATACCCAGTGTAATCCCACGGCGTGGGGTCTGGGGAGGGTATAGTGTACGCAGTCCATACCACTACCTCAGAGGTGAGGTAGAGAGGCTGTTTTCGATAGACCCCCGGCTCAAGACAAAATAGTCTAAAAAAGGCTAAAAAGGACGTAACAATGATACAGGATAAAAAACAAGATAAAACTACAAGAGACGATATGAAGTAATATGTAGTAACAAACAACAGACAGAAATAGAGCACTGCCACAAAACACTACCACGAGGAATCCAAGAACAAGAAACTATAAGCGTAACACTACGATTACTAGTCGGGACAATAAGGAACACTCCTACCTACTAGCCTACACACACTTCTACCTACTACTCTTCTACCCTAATCCGCGTCCTCCACACCTTCCTATCTAGGGTCATGTCCTCGGTAAGCTGCAACTGCGCCATGTCCTGTCGAATCACCTCTCCCCAATACTTTTTCGGTCTACCTCGTCCTCTCCTGTAACCATCCATAGCCAACCTCTCACACCTCCGCACTGGAGCATCCGTGCCTCTCCTCCTCACATGTCCGAACCATCTCAACCTCGCTTCCCGCATCTTATCTTCCACCGACGCCACACCCACCTCATCTCGGATATCCTCATTCCTAATCCTATCTCTCCTAGTAAACCCGTACATCCATCGCAACATCCTCATCTCCGCCACCTTCATCTTTCGAATATGGGAGTTCTTTACTGGCCAACACTCAACTCCATACAACAAAGCTGGTCGGACCACCACTCTGTAGAATTTGCCTTTAAGTTTAGTAGGCACCTTCTTATCGCACAAGACTCCAGATGCGAGCCTCCATTTCATCCACCCAACACCAATACGATGGGTGACATCCTCATCAATCTCTCCATTTCCTTGGATAATAGACCCAAGATACTTGAAACTCCCTTTCTTTTGGATGACCTGTGTATCCAGCTTCACTTCTACGTCATCATCCTGAGTCGCCTCACTGAACTTGCACTCCATATATTCAGTCTTGGTCCTGCTCAACCTAAACCCCTTCGACTCGAGGGTCTGTCTCCAAACCTCCAACTTAGCATTAACTCCTCCGCGAGTCTCATCCACCAAAACTACATCATCCGCAAATAACATGAACCATGGCACCTCACCTTGTATTTTCCGCGTCAATACATCCATTACCAAGGCAAATAGAAACGGGCTAAGGGTCGATCCCTGGTGCAACCCCATTAACACGGGAAAGTGCTCCGAATCTCCTCCCACAGTTCTAACGCGAGTCTTGGCCCCCTCATACATGTCCTTAATTGATCTGGTGTACGCCACGGGTACACCTCGAGCCTCCAAGCACCTCCAAAGGACCTCCCTAGGGACTTTATCATACGCCTTTTCTAGATCGATGAACACCATGTGCAAGTCCTTCTTCCTTTCCCTGTACTGCTCCACCAGTCTTCTAAGGAGATGAATAGCTTCTGTAGTCGAGCGTCCTGGCATAAAGCCGAACTGGTTCTCTGAAATAGGCACGATCTGTCTCAACCTCAACTCCACCACCCTCTCCCAGACCTTCATAGTGTGGCTTAGCAATTTGATACCCTATAGTTGTTGCAACTCTGAATATCGCCCTTGTTCTTGTACAAAGGAATCATCGTGCTCCATCTCCAAGCTTCAGGCATCTTTGCCGTTCTAAAAATACCATCAAACAACTCGGTTAGCCACTTCACACCTGTCTCACCCGAGCTCTTCCAAAAATCAACGGGAATCTCATCTGGCCCCGTCGCCCTACCCCTTCGCATCTTACGAATCGCAACCTTAACCTCTTCAACCTTTATACGGCTACAATAATCATAGTCACGACGCCTCTCTGAGTGTGCCAAATCTCCCAGCACAAAGCTTTTGTCCCCCTCTTCATTCAAGAGTCCATGGAAGTAAGACTGCCATCTCCTCCTAATGAGTACCTCATCTACTAGTATTTTGCCATCTTCGTCCTTGATGCACTTCACTTGGTCAAGGTCCTGAGTCCTCCTCTCTCTAGCCTTTTCTAACATGTATAACTTCTTATCCCCACCTTTATCCTCTAAAGCCGCGTATAAGCTTTCAAAGGCTGCCGTTTTAGCTGCCATTACCGCTAACTTAGCCCCCTTCCTAGCTATCTTATACGCCTCCCTATTCCTTCTCCTCTCCTCCTCATCCTTACTCTCTACCAACTTCGCATATGACCCCTTTTTTGCCTCCACCTTTCCTTTTACTTCTCCATTCCACCACCAGTCCCCTCGATGCTTGCCAGAACGACCTCTCGAGATGCCCAAGACCTCTCCAGCCGTCTCCCTTATGCAATTAGCGGTCGTATCCCGCATATTATCCACATCCCCACTACTCCCCCAAGCCCCCCTAGTCAAAAACTTCTCCCCTATTTCCAGTGCACTGGCCATAGTCAGGCTACCCCATTTAATCCTAGGCCGGTCATCCACAATCCGCTTCTTTTTCTCCTTCTTGATCTCTAAATCCATCACTAAGAGTCTATGTTGGGTCGAAAGATTCTCACCTGGGATAACCTTACAGTCTTTACAAAGACCTAGATAAATCAACCAAACTATTATAAATATCCTGCGGAAATTTCCTCCCTAGAACCTGAAAGTCATCGTACTAAAATGCTACCAAAAATCTAGAAGGTGGGGATGCAACCCCAATATAAGGAATAGTCTAAGCCCGAAATAAGTGGGCTACAACATAAGCAAATAGAAATCAAGGCAGTTCGACCGAAGCAGCTCACCCTTGACGTCTGGAAGCACTGGACTACAGGTGAGATCGCGTGTCAGCCGCTGGAAGATTGCATGTACTCACAAAAAAAATGCAAGTGCAGAATCAGTACACAACCACCGTGTACTGGTAGGATCATCATCCAGTTCCAAATAAACAACATATGAATAGTACAAAAATCAAGTAAGAGTACAAGAAACATGTAACAAGCCAACATATATCCCTAGTCTACAAGTCTCTTCCTAGATTGTACCCACATGTAATCCACCTTTACAACTACGATCAACAATCAACTATAACCAACCAACATCTCCTTTATATATAGCCCAGACCCACCCTAGGATCCTCTCTAAACAACACGTAAGTGTCAAACATACAACCCAGTATACACCAAGACCAACTCATAAATCAATATGATGATAACCCGGCCTCTCAAGGACCATATGCACAATCACAAATCATAAACACAACCCAACCCACTCAGGGAACCATTAGTAAAAATGCAACAATACAATAAAGTAAAACTCATACCAGGCGTGGTACCCGAGCTAACCAGTCAGTATTTCCCGTACCAGGCGTGGTATCCGAGCCAACCATTAGTATATCCCGTACCAGGCGTGGTATCCAAGCCAACCATTAGTATACCCGTACCAGGAGTGGTACCCGAGCCAACCGAATGTCACACAAATCCACACTCACAAACAATGAACAATCAACACTTGTAAGCCAACAAGCAATAACACCTAGTTCATTTCACAAGACTGAAAAAACAGGACTTTTGGACATTCCTAAATCATTCTCTAAGCAATGCAACCCATACAAATACTTAGACAAAGGTACACCAACATACAATGCATACAGGGATCAATAACCATCACCTACCTCGAATTAGTCAAAAGCTCTACTCAGCAGAGCTTTCCCGTTTCTCGAAGTTTTTGCTGGTCCTTGGTCTAAAACAATACACAATAACCAAGATTCAATATTTATGGCTTACAATTTACCCGGATTATGCAAAATCCTAAACCCTAGGCCACCCATGATCATTCAACTCTTTTTCCTTGGTTTTTCCACCAATAATTTACCTAGTTCTACCATTTTTATGGATACATTTAGGGAATTAAAATTGCATGATCATAATATAGAAGAATTAACAACAACCAAGAACTTCTACCCTTAGAATCCCCCTTTTTCTCTGAATTCCACCATTCTCAGGTCATTCCAAACCTTTTCCCAAGTCTACCCCTAGCAATTCTATAGAGTAGGAAAGATAGTACAGAGTTTGGGGAGTAGAATCTTTACCTTTAGGACGAAAAATGGTGTAAAACTGATGGAAATTGCCCAAAATCGCCCTCTTCTTCTCCCAAAACGTCTTGAAGAAAACTGAACTATTTTGGGAAATTTTCTGCATTAAATCCCATCGCACTCCACTATAGAGTTCTGCTCCACTATAGCGGTACCGCTATAGCAGAATTGTCCGCTATGGAGGAGGCTGACCGACGTTGACTTTCGCTGTAGCGGTATTTTCTCCGCTACGGTGGAGGTCGCTATTGCGGAGTGTCAACCACTATAGCGGTTGACATGGGACAGAAAGTCATAAAGTCCCTCAAATTTCCCCATTTAACAACACACTCAATTTCCCAATGTTTTGAAACAACCCATTGACGTCAACCTCGATATCGGGAGTTCTACTTACTCGAATTCGATTCTGAAAAGTCCCCCAGACTCCTTTATGTCTTAGATACATGGAAAACTATCTCAAAACTAGATATGTTACCCAATCCTTACTTGGATTTCCCTAGACCATACCTTGCTCCAAAATTGGCCGAGACTAGCCTAGCCCAGATTTTCAACTCCCAACCTCGGAAGTTTTCTGACTCAAAACTTGGCACAAAAAGTTTACCCATAATGATGAACCCGATCATTACAACAGATACCAATTTACCCATTGTTCATCCCCAAATGATCCAACCCAAAATTACGGAAATAAAGAGAGGAAAGTGTAGTACCTGAATCCTCAAACAAGTGAGGGTACTTGTCCCGCATGTCCTTCTCGGTTTCCCAAGTGGCTTCCTCAACTGGACAATGCTTCCATTGAACCTTTACCATACTGATCACCCTTGTCCTCAATTTCCGGACATCCCGATCAAGAATCAAAACTGGTTCCTCTTCATAGCGAAGATCCTTATCAAATAATACCTCATCCCACTTGATAATATAGTCCCCATCCCTATGGTATCACTTTAGCATGGATACATGAAACACCGGATGGACACTCGACAAACTGGGCGACAGTGCTAACCGGTAAGCCACTGGCCACATAATCTCAAAAACCTCAAATGGACCAATGAACTGAGGTCTGAGCTTGCCCTTCTTACCGAAACGCATAACCCCCTTAATTAGTGATACCTTCAATAGTACTTGTTCACCAATATGGAAATCCATATCCCTGACCTTGCGATCTGCATATTCTTTCTACCTGATTTGGGCTGCTAGCAACTTGGTCTGAATGCCTCTCACCTTTTCTTGTGCTTCCTTACCAAGTCCATGCCCAAAGTCTTTACATCGCATTCCTCAAACCACCCTATAGGTGACCTATAACTCCTCCCATACAGTGCCTCAAACGGTGCCATGTCAATACTGGAGTGGTAGCTATTGTTGTATGCGAACTCACACAACAGCAGAAACTGGTCCCAATGACCTCCGAAGTCAATCACACATGCTCTCAGCATGTCTTCCAATACCTGAAACGTTCTCTCTGACTGACCATCAGTCTGAGGATGGAAGGTTGTACTAAAAGTGAGTTGTGTACCCAACTCTTCATGTAACTTACCCCAAAACTTAGAGGTAAACTGCATACCCCTATCTAAAATGATAGACAATGGTACCTCGTGCAATCTCACAATCTCCTTCACGTAGATCTTAGCCAATTACAGCAAATTAAAATCCACCCTAACCAGAATAAAATGAGCTGACTTGGTCAGCCTGTCAACAATGACCCAAATAGAGTCATACCTTCCCAAAGTCTTGGGAAGACCCACCACGAAATTCATGGCTACTCTCCCACTTCCACTCTAGAATGGGCATTCTCTGAAGTAGTCCTGCAGGTCTCTGGTGCTCGTACTTTACTTGTTGGCAATTTTGACATATGGACACAAAATCATCTATGTCCCTTTTCATTCTGGGCCACCAGTAAAGCTGTCTCAAATTCCTGTACATCTTGGTTACGCCCGGATGAATTGAATACCACGAACCATGAGCTTCTGCCAAGATTTTATGAATTATATCATCAACAAGAGGAACACAAATCCTCCCTCTAAAGTTCATTACCCCGCCAGCGTCCAACATGGCATCCCTGGACTCTCCGAATATCACCTTACTTCGAAGCTTATTCAGTTGCAGATTCTGAAACTGTTTGGCCTTTATCCCCTCTATAAAAGTGGCTTTGACCTCAACACTAGCCAATACCCCACTTTGTTCAGTAAACACTGGGATGGTCAGTAAACACCTCACACTTGACACCATAGAGATAGTGTCTCCAAATCTTGAGTGCAAACACCACCGCTGCCAACTCTAAATCGTGAGTCGGATAGTTTCTCTCATGCACCTTCAACAGCCTAGAAGCATAGGCTATCACATTCCTATTCTTTATTAACATAACACCCAAACCAGAATGTGAAGCATCACAATAACAATAAAGTCCTTACCTCCAATCGATAAAGACAAAATAAGAGCCGTGGTCAGAAGTGTCTTGAGATTTTGGAAGCTCTCCTCACACTTATTGGACCATACAAATGGTACGTCTTTCTGTGTCAGCCTTGTCAAGTGAGTAGCAATAGATGTAAAATCCTTGACAAACCTCCGGTAGTAACCTGCGAGTACAACAAAACTCCTCACCTCAGTCACAGAGCTAGGCGGCCCAACTCTTGACTTCCTCGATCTTCTGGGGATCTACCATCACCCCCTTTTCCCACACTACATGCCCTAAGAATGTGACTGAAGTCAACCAAAATTCACACTTGGAGAACTTCACATAAAGCTTTTGGTGTCTCAATATCTCTAACACAACTCAGAGATGTTCATCATGGTCCTCCCTACTCTTGGAGTAGATTAAAATATCATCAATAAACACAATGATGAACAAATCCAAGTAAGACTTAAACACCCCATTCATCAAACTCATGAATTATGCTGGCGCATTAGTCAACCCAAATGACATCACTTAAAACTCATAATGCCCGAGTCCGAAAGGCAGTCTTAGGAATGTCCTCAGGCCTAATCTTTAACTGATAATACCTTGACCTCAAGTCGATTTTTGAGAACACGGATGCACCCTATAACTGGTCAAACAAGTCGTCAATATGGGGTAAAGGGTACTTATTCTGGATGGTAACCTTGTTCAACTGCCTGTAGTCTATGCACATCCACATACTACCATCCTTCTTCTTCACAAACAATACCGGAGCACCCCAAGGTGAAGCACTCGGATGGATAAATCCCTTGTCTAGGAGTTCCTGAAACTGAGTCTTAAGTTCCCTTAACTCTGTCGAAGCCATACGATATGGAGGAATAGAAATTGGGTGAGTGCCCGGCTTCAAGTCAATACATAAGTCGATATCCCTGTCCGCAGGCATACCAGGCAAATCTGCTGGAAACACCTCTTGAAACTCTGAAACTACTGGAACTGACTCAATATATGAGGACTCCACACTATCATTCCAGAGATGAGCCAAAAAGGCCAGACACCCTCTTCCCACTAGCTTCCTATCCCGAATGGATGAGACGATCTTAACTAGCTTAGGCCTGTACACACCTTCCCACTCTAGCCTATCCTTAACCAGAATCTCTAGAGCCACCATCTTGGTGTTACAGTTTATCACAACATGATAAGGGGATAACCAAGTCATGCCCAAAATGACATCAGAGTCAGCCATATCTAGAATTACCAAGTATACCCAAGTATGCAACCCCACAAATACAACAGAACAACTACGATAAACATGAGTCACAATCACAGACTCACTAACCAGGGTAGAAACATGGATAGATGAATCAAGGCTATCACAAATCAAATCCAGACCCATAGCAAATTTTAGAGACACATATAAATATGTAGAACCTGGGTCAAAAAGTACCGAAGCCATCCTATCACATACAAGAATAGTACCTGTGATCACTGTATTTGATGCCTCAACCTCAGACCTCCATGGAAACGCATAACACTGAGCTCGATCATCAATCTGAGCTACTTCCCTGGCTGGCTGTGCCCCACCCCAGCCCGCGCCGCTGTTCCCTCTGTCTCCCCGGCCTCCCTGAAAGTTACCTCGCCCACCCTGTGGATGACCTCTAGCATAACCACCTCTACTTGCCGGGACTACAGCCTTAGACTATTGTTGAACCTAATTACCAGTCTGCCTGTGAGGGAACTCCCTCTTAAAATGGCCCAGATCACCACAATGGAAGCAACCACGATCAAGTGTAGGCCTGCTGGCAGATGTGTAAGAAGTTCCCTGGCCTCTAGGAGCTGAAAACTGCTAATTAGCTCCTGGACGACCACCTGTAGTAGCTGATAGAGCTGACTGAATAGGATGGGCTGAGTATATCTGCTGATTCTGGCCCCTAGAGTACGAACCACTATCATTTCCCTCATTCCGGGGCTTATTGGCTAACACTTTAGCCTGCCCCGCTTGCTTGACCCCTTCAAGTTTCTTGACATAATCCGTCACTTCATTGAAGCCTTTCCCTGATGAAGTCATGTGCACAGATAATACCTGAAGCTCAGTATTCAAACCCTTCACAAATAATCGAGCCCGCTCCTCCTCGAAACTCAGCAACTTTGTAGCAAAACAAGACAAAGCGTGAAACAAAGCCTCATAAGCAGAGACCGACATGCTACACTGTTCAAAATTCAAGAACTCGTCATTTTTCCTATATCTCAGATTACGGGGTACATACTTCTCTAAGAAGAGAGTGTGCAATGGCTCCCAAGTCAGTGGGGGCAAAACAAATGATTGACATTCCCAAAGCCTGATTTGAAACACTCGCGGGGGTGGCTCTGGCACCAACCAAACCACTCAAGAAGTTCCAAGCCTGCTAAAATGCTTCGGGCGTCATAGAGGGAAGGCCTGCACCTCCAGCGGTGCTGCCTCCGCTTGTGCCCTGTCGTCCTCTACAACAACTTCCAAATCTTTGACAACCTGTTCCTGAGGTGGGGGAGGGTTTCTTCTCATGCTTCTACAGAATCTTGAGATCCACCCCTGGCGGGTGTGGCTCTACCTCGACCTCTGCCCCTACCCCTGCCTCTACCTTTGATAGCCGAGCCTGCTGCTGGAACTGCTGCTTTAGCTCCGCCATTTCTTGTGTTAACCATATGCGGACAGAAGACTGAACGAAGTCAGATACCAATTTGTATCACCAGATACCAATTGAAATCAAGTTATAGCACGAAGTAAGAAAGAAGAGATAGTTTTTCCTAAAGTCACATAGCCTCTCGAGGAAAAGTACGAACGTCTCGGCACCATTCCACAAGATTCTACTAAACCTATTTTGGTATGATGAGATTAACGAACCTAGGGCTCTGATACCATCTTTGTCACGACCAAGACCACCATGAGTGGCACCCACCCAACCCCCGAGTGAGCGAACCATCAACGACCCCGAACATAACTGTTCTAACAACTCAAAACCAATGCAGATAGAATAAACTAGCATAAATATTAAATCAACCAAACTATTATAAATATCCTGCGGAAATTCCCTCCCTAGAACCTGAAAGTCATCGTACTAAAATGCTACCAAAAATCTAGAAGGTGGGGATGCAACCCCAATATAAGGAATAGTCTAAGCCCGAAATAAGTGGGCTACAACATAAACAAATAGAAATTAAGGCAGTTCGACCGAAGCAGCTCACCCTTGACGTCTGGAAGCACTGGACTACAGGTGAGATCGCGTGTCAGCCGCTGGAAGATTGCATGTACTCACAAAAAAATGCAAGTGCAGAATCAATACACAACCACCGTGTACTAGTAGGATCATCAGCCAGTTCCAAATAAACAACATATAAATAGTACAAAAATCAAGTAAGAGTACAAGAAACATGTAACAAGCCAACATATATCCCTAGTCTACAAGTCTCTTCCTAGATTGTACCCACATGTAATCCACCTTTACAACTACGATCAACAATCAACTATAACCAACCAATATCTTCTTTTTATATATCCCGGACCCACCCTAGGATCCCCTCTAAACAACACCTAAGTGTTAACATACAACCCGGTCTACACCAAGACCAAACTCATGAATTAATACAATGATAACCCAGCCTCTCAAGGACCATATGCACAATCAGGATTCATAAACATAACCCGATCCACTCAAGGAAGCATTATTAAAAATGCAACAATACAATAAAGTAAACCCGTACCAGGCGTGGTACCCGAGCTAACCAGTTAGTATCTCATACCAGGCATGGTACCCGAGCTAACCGTTAGTATTCCCATACCAGGTGTGGTACCTAAGCCAACCATTAGTATTCCCGTACCAGGCGTGGTACCCTAGCCAACCATTAGTATACTCATACCAGGCATGGTACCCGAGCTAACTGAATGTCACATAAATCCACAGTCACAAACAATGAATAATCAACACTTGTAAACCAACAAGCAATAACACCTAGTTCATTTTACAAGACTGATAACAGGACCCTTAGACATTCCTAACCATTCCCTAAGCAATGCAACTTGTACAAATACTTAAACAAAAGTACACAAGCATATAATGCATACAGGAATCAATAACCATCACCTACCTTGAATTAGTCAAAAGCTCTACTCTGCCGGAGCTTTCCTGTTTCCTGAAGTTCTTGCCGGTCCTTGGTCTAAATCAATACATAATAACCAAGATTCAATTTTTATAGCCTACAATTTACCCGGATTATGCAAAATCCTAAACCCCAGGCCACCCATGATCATTCCACCCTTTTTCTCGGGCTTTCTCACCAATAATTCACCTAGTTCTATCATTTTTATGGATACATTTAGGGAATTAAAATCGCATGATCATAATATAGAAGAATTAACAACAACCAAGAACTTTACCTTTAGAATCCCTTTTTTTCCCCAGATTTCACCATTCCTAGGTCATTCCAAACCTTTCTCCAAGTCTACCCCTAGCAATTTTATAGCGTAGGAAAGATAGTACGGAGTTTGGTGTAATGACCCACTAGGTCATTTTCCATTTTTCATACTTTTTCTATATCTTGAGCTTTTCCCCAGTAGCTACAGGTCATTTATGACTTGCCGGGACTGACAGTCTGGTGCCCGGGCTATCCGTTAGGTTGTTATGACTATTTCCCTATTTTAGCACTTAAGGTTGGTAAATCTTTGACTTTGGTCAACTTTCTTGGTTAACACGCTCAGAATGGAATTTTGACAGTTCTGTTGGCTTCGTAATGGGGATTTTGGTCTAGTGGGACCATTGGTTTGGGTCTAAGTGCTTTTGATTTGGTTTTGTGTGGCTTTGTGTGTTTTGAATTCAGTTTGGCTGGTAGGGTTGACTTTGGTCAACATTCGGGGAAGACGGCCTCGGATGGGAATTCTGTCAGCACAGTTAGCTCTGAAATGTCAACTTTGGGCTAGGGGGACCTTTGGTTTGGGTCCCGAGGCTTCTGAGCTTATTTTTGGGTTTTGAGTTTCGAGTTAGTTTTGGGCGTGGGGTCTATTTTTTGTTAAAACGATCTCCGTTGGGAGTTTTGTCAATTCCATTAAGTCTGAAATGTCATTTCTGGTAGGGTAGCATGGTTGGTTTGTGTTCACGGGGTTCTGGATGAATCCCAAGGGTCCGTCAGGAGATTTTTAGACTTCGTGTTTTTGTTGGTTTTTGCATTAAGTTGCAGACAACTTTGCTCTTTGCGATCGCGGGGACCTCATCGCGTTCGTGATGGTCTAGTTTCTTGACCATCGTATTCGTGAAAGGTTTCTTCACGTTTTCTATGTAGCCAGTTAGGACCCAGCTCGACTTCCTCTTTGCGAACGCGGCCTGGACCATCGCGGACGCGATGGTTGGGCCGGTTGTTCTCAGCGAATGCGGAGGTCCTGTCGCAATCGCGATGAAGGACCCCTGGCAGTTATATTAAGTCCCAACTTCATTTTCTTCTCCAACAATCTGGGAAACACCATGTTAGGCTCCTAAGTTATAAATTCTAGCTCCCTTGCATCAGTTTCTTTATCTGGTAAGTCCCCTCGTCACCCCTCTCCTCCTTCTGTATTTATTCTCGCATTTCTCCCGTTAAAACTCCATTGTTGTGAATTCCTAGAGTTGGGGTGATCCTTGTTGAAGGCTGACTTTAGGGACTGCATGGTCTTGAAATTGTGCAATTCATCTTCGTGACGTATTCCTCCTGTCGAGGTTGGTTTCCGTCTTTGAATTCCGATCTTTTCTATTTTATTTCCGTAAATTAGTAGCACTTCAGGGATATTTTGGGCCCCGAATCGAGCTCTGTTCACACCCAAACTTTGGGCATGGGTTCCCTAACCCACTGCAAGCATAGTTGTGATTTTTGTTTTCTGTTTCGTTGCGCTGGCCCTGAGGGTCATTTTCTGACCCAATTTTTGGCCCGATTTTCTGTATAGCAATATGGGTGTCATTATTCTCATCTTGACACCTAGTTTATGTTCTTGATAGCGTGGCAGCTTCCTGAGGCTGTTCAGAAGGGAAAGGCACACGAGTGATGGTTCATGCTTGCAGTTCGGCCCCGAGGTTGGTTACGGTTTACCTTCTAGACTAAGTTAGTTAGGTCTTATATATTTATATGTTACTGGAATGCTAGGTTGGATTTTAGATAGACCTTAGGCTTAAATCCTATTTATCATGTTAATTGGCCATTTCGGGTTTTTAGCACTAGGACTGCATGTTATCCTTAGCCTAGGAGCTTGTTTCTTTCGTGTTACTAGTCTAAGACCCTTAGCATGCTTTTAGGAGGCTTTAGAGGTAGAATAGAGCTTGCCCGTTGTTTTCTGCTTTACCGCTTTATTCTATCATTGTATGTAACTGTGGGCCTAAGGCCATGGCTAGGATTTGGATGGATTCCAGGTCAGTTCTCTTGTTTTGCAGGGTACTTTTGCCTTGTTTGATCTGGTGGTGTGATTATTCCTCTGCTTGTGAAAATTCATACTCATATCGCATGGCATATCATTGGTATAGTACGGAAAGGATTTTTCAAAGGCTTTTGGTTTTGAAAAGAGGTTTTCCTACCGTTGTGATTAATTTTGGACTAAATAGAGCTATTTTGAGTATCACCTTGGTTTATGAGAGGGAAAGAGGAATTACTATTTTTTGTATATAAATTTATAGTCCGATGGGGTATTCTGGACCCTAGATGCATTATTCTAGGTATTTCACTTTCTTATTTATATACATATTAGTCCAATGCAGTATTTCGGACCCTCGATGCATTATTCCAGGTATTTTTATTGTTTCATATATATATGTATAGTTTGATGCGGTATTTTGAGCGCCCGATGCGGTATTCTGAGTTCATATTATATTTCATTCATCTATGCATCATCGTGCATCGTTTTATATTTGCTTTGGCATGTGGATGGACTCCGGTTTGGATTGATGTTATTTCCCTTTTCTCTTTTTATTTATTGATATGTCTCCGGCTTTATAACTAAATTTAGGAGGATCCCTGTATAGTTAGCTGCTTTCCTGTAATCTATATTTATATATTATCTTTTTGTGCTCGGTCGGCCTATGATGCCTATTAAGTACCCATTGTCTTGGTACTCATACTACACTCTGCATCTCTTTTTCTGATGCAGCACCTAGTACGAGCCACTCTCGTTGATCTCCTGTCATTCGAGGCCCTTTGTTGTTCGGACCGCGGTGAGATCCCGATGATTTAGAGACTTTACTTGCTTTCCATCATGGACTTCCTGTCTATATTTTGTATTTTGGATAGACAGAGGTTATTGTATAGATACTCTTTGCTTTAGTCGCTCTTGTACTAGTGACACCAGGTCCGGGTTGGTGTTCGAGTCATTTTGTCTTTTTTGATCACTTTAGGGCCATCTTTTGTATATTGTGTACGTTGGTATGTATATATATGTTTTTGTCCCTATCTCTTGTTATATCTTCCGCTTCTCTTTAGTTAAATTATTACTTACTGCTTTCCGCGTGTTTGGAATAGGCTTGTCTACCAGAGGGTTATGTATATGCCATCATGGTCCAATTTCGGGTCGTGATAGAGTGGTATCAGAGCTTTAAGTTCACCATTCTCACCGGTACAAGAGCAAGTGTCTAGTACAGCCTCATGGATAAGGTACGATGAAAGGCTTCATTTTATTTGATTCTTTATCGTGCTTACTTGACTTGATCAACTCCTAAGTATATTTGTTTCACTCCTTCTCAGATGGTTCAGACGAGATCTTCAGCGGGTGAGGATGAGGCCCATGCCCCCGCAGTCAGAGCCCCAGCCATGGGATGGGGTAGAGGTCGACCCAGAGGATGAGACAGGGTATGAGCTATGGCACCAGTTCGGTCTCGGGCTAGATCACCGTCACCAGAGCCTAAAGTTAGAGAGGATGAGATTCAGTATGAGCCGGAGCATGTGAGGCCAGCCCAACATCCGGTAGGTTTTGTAGCTACTCTAGTATTGCAGGACACCTTGGTTCGATTGTTGGGGTTTCTTGAGAGTATGAATCCACCAGCCGCTTCACCTAGCACTCTGATTGGTTCTCAGGTTTATGGTGAGGCTCAGACTTCAGCTCAGGTGGTAGCACAGGGTTTAGGAGCGCAGCATATTGCTGCGGCTCCCAGATTTGAGGTACTACCGGTCCCTGTAATTGCCTCCCCTCTTCCAGTCATGCCAGTTATGTCTTCTGAGGAGCAGAAGATGCTGTGTAGGTTCTTGAGATTGGGTCCTTCGAGGTTTTCAGGTGCTTCTAGGGAGGATGAGCACGGGTTTCTGACTAGCTGCCAAGAGAGGATTCATAATTTGGGGTTAGTTGAGTCTCACGGAGCTGAATACACTGCATTTCAGCTGGATGGTCCAGCAAAACAGTGGTGGAGGTCATATGTTGCTTACAGACCAGCCGGGTCGCCTCCACTTACTTGGGATCAGTTCACCGCAGCTTTTCTAGAGAAGTATGTACCACATAGCATGAGGGAGCGTCTGATGGATCAGTTTGCTGGGTTGGAGCAGGGCTCCATAACTGTGTCTGAGCATGAGGTTCATTTCCACCAGCTGTCCAGACACGCCACTATGATTCTGCCCACCGAGCACGAGAGAGTATGCCGGTTTGTTTGGGGTTTGACTTTGCACCTCCACTTGGCTACAGAGGGGATGGTAGCGTCGGGTCAGTCTTTTCTGGAGATAGTTTATCATGCCCATACTATTAAGGGTATAGTTTGCAAGGCCCAAGGGGGCAGTGATAAGAGGCCCCGCCATCAGGGCAGTTTTAGCGGTTCACAAGGCTGCGGTAGGGGCTACTATGGTAGAGGTCAGCACCAGCAGCATTTCCAGCTGAGATGGCCTATTCAGGTGGCATTACAGACTACTGAGGGTCAGAGTAGCCAGAGTCTCATTCCTGCTCCCCGAGGTGGTAATTTAGGGTCCACAGGTCGTGGTTGTCATTCTGATTCGGTCGGGTCTCCACAACGAAGTACACATGGTCGGGGTTGTTATGAGTGTGGCGAGATAGGACACTTTTCTAGGGAGTGCCCGTTGGTAGAGCATCCTAGGCGACAAGATCCGTTGGTTCAGGACCCCCGAGCTCCAGCACCTCCAGCTAGAGGCGGTTCACAGGGTAGTAGGGGTGGTTCCCAGGGCACTAGGGGTGGCCCTCAGTCTGGTAGGTCAGGTGGTCATAGCGATCGGGCCTACATGTACGCAGCTCTGGGCCGGACAGAGGTCGAGGCTTCAGATGTTGTGATCACAGGTACGATCTCCATTTGTCATCAGTCTACTTCTGCTTTGTTTGATCCGAGGTCTACATTCTCGTATGTATCTACTTATTATGCTACTCATCTGGGGTCTGCTTGTGAGTCCTTGCCTGTGCCTTTGCATGTATCTATTCTCGTAGGTGATTCTTTAGTAGTGGATCAGGTGTATCAGTCTTGTGTGGTGACTATCTTGGGGTATGACACCTGGTTTAACTTGGTTGTCCTTGATATGGTCGATTTTGATGTGATCTTGGGCATGGATTGGTTGTCTCCTTATCATGCGGTCTTGGATTGTTTCGCCAAGACTGTTACCCTTCAAATGCCTGGTATCCCTCCTATCATATGGAAGGGAGCCGATAGCCACATGCCGAGGGGAGTTATATCTTTCCTGAGTGCCCAGCGATTGGTTGGGAAAGGGTGCTTAGCTTATCTTGCCTACATCCATGATACTAGTGCCACCACACCTCCTCTTGAGTCGGTTCCTGTGGTTTGCGAGTATTCAGATATGTTTCCTTCCGATCTTCTGAGTCTTCCTCTTAATCATGACATTGATTTTGGTATCGATGTCGAGCCAGACACCAAGACCATTTCTATTCTGCCATATCAGATGGCACCTGCTGAGTTAAAGGGAGCTTAAGGATCAGCTCTAAGATCTATTGAGTAGAGGGTTTATCCGGCCTAGTGTGTCTCCGTAGGGTGCTCTGGTTCTGTTTGTGAAGAAGAAGGATGGGTCTATGCGTATGTGTATAGACTACAGGCAATTGAATAAGGTGACAGTTAAGAACATATATCCATATTGTGTATTGATGATTTGTTTGATCAGCTACAGGGTGAAGCCGTGTTTTCTAAGATAGATCTGAGGTCCGGTTATCACCAGTTGAGGATTAGGGCTGAGGACATCCCAAAGATTGCATTTAGGACTCGATACGGCCATTATGAGTTCCTAGTCATGTATTTTAGGTTGAATAATGCCCCAACAACATTTATGGAGTTGATGAACCATGTATTCAGTGCTTACTTGGATTCATTTGTGATTGTGTTCATCGATGACATTCTGATTTATTCGAGAAGTAGGGTGGAGCATGAGCAGCATCTTAGGGTTGTACTTCAGGCTTTGCGAGACCACCAGTTGTATGCCAAATTCAGTAAGTGGTGAGTCTTGGCTTGAGTCTGTGGCATTCTTGGGACACGTGGTGTCCAAGGATGGGATTATGGTAGATTCGGTGAAGATTGCAGCAGTTCATGATTGGGCTAGGCCTACTTCTCCTATCGAGGTCTGCAACTTCATTGGGTTAGCAGGTTATCATAGATGGTTTATGGAGGGATTTTCTTCGATAGCAGCACCATTGACTAGATTGACTCAATATAATGTTCACTTCCAGTGGTCAGATGAGTGTGAGGCAAGCTTTCTGAAGCTCAAGGCCTTGTTGACTTCAGCTTCGATTCTTACACTTCCGATTGAGGGTCAGGGTTTCACCGTATATTGTGATACATCAGGTATTGGTTTGGGTTGTGTGTTGATGTAGCAGGGCTGGATTATTGCATATGCTTCCAGACAGTTGAAGATTCACGAGAGGAACTACCCCACACATGACTTGGAGTTAGCAGCGGCTTCGCGTTAAAGATGTGGAGGCATTATCTTTATGGTGTGCATTGTGAGATATTTACTGACCATCGTAGTCTTCAGTACATTTTCAGCTAGAAGGATCTAAATTTGAGGTAGCGGAGGTGGTTGGAGGTACTTAAGGACTATGACATTTCTATCCTCTATCATCTGGGAAAGGCAAACGTGGTAGCGGATGCCTTAAGCTGAAAGGCGGTGAGTATGGGTAGTTTGGCTTTCTTAGCTACGGAGGAGCGACCTTTAGCTTGGGACATTCATTCCTTGGCTAATAGGTTGGTTCGACTTGACATTTCCTAGTCGGGCCGTATTCTTGCTTGTGTTGAGGCTAGGTCTTCCTTGTTGGGGCAGATTCAAGCACATCAGTTTGATGATGCGAGATTGAGGATCATTCGTGACAAGGTGTTGGGTGGTGAGGCTAGGAAGGGACTTTTGATTCAGAGGGTGTTCTGAGGATCGAGAGTTGTATTTGCGTTCCTAGAGTTGGTGACTTGGTCAGATTGATATTGGAGGAGGCTCATTGCTCTAGATATTCCATTTATGCTGGGGTAGCTAAGATGTATCGTGACTTGAGGCAGCATTACTGGTGGTGTGGGATGAAGAGGGATATTTTGGCTTTCGTATCCAGGTGCTTGAACTGTCAGCAAGTGAAGTTCGAGCTCCAGAGGCCAGGTGGTTTATCACAGAGGCTACCCATTTTGGAGTGGAAGTGGGAGCGTATATCCATGGACTTTGTAGTAATATTACCATGTACCTTGCGGAGTTTTGATGCTATTTGGGTCATCGTGGACAGGTTCACGAAGTCTGCTCACTTTCTGCCAGTTCAGACTTCCTACAGTTCCGAGAGGTTGGCCCAGATCTATATTCGAGAGATTGTCCATTTGCATGGGGTGCCAGTTTCTATCATTTCTGACCGAGGTACTCAGTTCACTTGGCACTTTTGGCAGTCTATTCAGAGAGAGTTGGGTACTAGAGTTGCGCTTAGCACTGCCTTCCATCTACAGACATATGGCCAGTCAGAGCATACCATTCAGGTTCAAGAGGATATATTGCAAGCCTGTGTTATTGATTTTGGGGGTCAGTGGGACCAGTGTTTGGCCTTGGCAGAGTTTGCATATAATAATAGTTACCATTCCAACATCCATATGGCTCCGTTTGAGGCTTTGTATGGTAGGCGGTGCAGATCTCCAGTGGGTTCGTTTGATGCCTTCGAGGTTAGGCCGTGGGGCACTGATTTGCTTCGTGATTCTATGGATAGAGTTTGAGTTATTCAGGAGAGGCTTCGTACTGCCCAGAGTAGGCAGAAGAGTTATGATGACTGGAGAGTTTGAGATCTCCAGTTTATGGTTGGTGACAGTGTGTTCCTTCGGGTATCGCCTATGAAGGGAGTGATGTGGTTCGGGAGGAAGGGTAAGCTCAGTCTGAGGTTCATTTGTCCATTTGAGATCCTTCGCCGTATTGGAGAGGTGTCTTATGAGTTGGCCTTGCCTCCTGCTCTTTCTAGTGTTCAACTGGTGTTTCATGTTTCTATGCTGCGGTAGTACATTCCGGATGAGTCTCACATGCTTCAGTTGGAGTCGGTTCAGTTGGATGAGTCCTTAGCCTTTGAGGAAGAGCCTGTTGCTATTTTGGACAGACAGGTTAGAAAGTTGAGGTCCAAGGAGATTCTGTCAGTTAAGGTTCAGTGGAAGCTTCGTCCTTCGAGGAGGCTACTTGGGAGATCGATACCGACATGCGGACTCATTATCCTCGTCTTTTCGAGTCTTCAGGTACTATCCTTATTCTAACTTTCGCGGACAAAAGTTCTTTTAGTAGTGGATGTTGTAATGACCCTCCAGGTCATTTTCCATTTTCTGTACTTTTTCTGTATTTCGAGCTTTCCCCCAGCACCTACAGGATATTTATGACTTGCCGGGACTGACGGTCCAGTGCCTGGGCTATCCGTTAGGTCGTTATGACCATTTCCCTATTTTAGCACTTAAGGTTAGTAAATCTTTGACTTTGGTCAACTTTCTTGGTTAACTCACGTAGAATTGAATTCCGACAGTTCCATTGGCTCCAGAACGGGGATTTTGGTCTAGTGGGACCATTGGTTTGGGTCTGAGTGTTTTTGGTTTGGTTTTGTGTGGCTTTGTGTGTTTTGAAGTCAGTTTGGCTGGTAGGGTTGACTTTGGTCAACATTCGGGGAAGATGGCCTCGGATGGGAATTATGTTAGCGCCGTTAGCTCTGAAATGTCAACTTTAGGCTAGGGAGACCTTTGGTTTGGGTCCCGAGGCTTCCGAGCTCATTTTTGAGTTTTGAGTTGGTTTTGGGAGTGGGGCCCACTTTTCATTAAAACTATCTCCGTTGGGAGTTTCGTTGATTCCATTGAGTCTGGAATTCCATTTCTGGTAGGGTAGCATGGTTGGTTTGTGTTCACGGGGTTCCAGATGAATCTCGAGGGTCCGTCGGGAGATTTTTGGACTTGGTGTTTTTGCCGGTTTCTGCATTAAGTTGCATACAACTATGCTCTTCGCGATCGCGGGGACCCCATCGCGTTTGTGGTGGTCTAGTTTCTTGACCATCGCATTCGCGGAGGGTTCCTTCATATTCGTGATGTAGTAGGTTGAGACCCGGCTCGGCTTCCTATTCGCGATCGCGGCCTGGACCATCGCAAATGCGATGGTTGGGCTGGCTTTTCTTCGTGAACGTGGGGGTCCTGTCGCGATCGCGATGAAGGACCCCTGGCAGTTATATTAAGTCCCAACTTTATTTTCTTCTCCAGAAATCTGAGAAACACTATTGTTAGGCTCCTAAGCTCTAAATTCCAGCTCCCTTGCATCAGTTTCTTCATCCGTTAAGTCTTATCGTCACCCCTCTCCTCCTTTCGTATTTATTCTCGCATTTCTCCCGTTAAAACTCCATTGTTGTGAATTCCTAAAGTTGGGGTGATTCTTTTTGAAGGATGACTTTTGGGGACTGCATGGTCTTGAAATCGTACAATTCATCTTCGTGATGTATTCCTCCTGTCGAGGTTGGTTTCCGCCTTTGAATTCTGAGCTTTTCTGTTTTATTTCCATAAATTAGTAGCACTTCGGAGCTGTTTTGGACCCCAAATTGAGCTCCTTTCACGCCCAAACTTTGGGCATAGGTTCCCTAACCCACCGCAAGCATAGTTGTGATTATTGTTTTCTGTTTTGTTGCACGGGCCCCAAAGGTCATTTTTCGACTCGATTTTCAGCCTGATTTTCTGTATAGCAATATGGGTGTCATTATTCTCGTCTTGACACCTAGTTTATGTTCTTGATAGCGTGGCATCTTTCTGAGGCTGTTCGGAAGGAAAAGGCACACGAGTAATGGTTCATGCTTGCAGTTCGGCCCCGAGGTTTGTTACGGTTTACCTTCTAGACTAAGTTAGTTAGGTCTTATATATTTATATGTTACTGGAACGCTAGGTTGGATTTTAGATAGACCTTAGGCTTAAATCCTGTTTATCATGTTAATTGGCCATTTCGGGTTTTTAGCACTAGGACTGCATGTTATCCTTAGCCTAGGAGCTTGTTTCTTCTGTGTGACTAGTCTAAGACCCTTAGCATGCTTTTAGGAGGCTTTAGAGGTAGAATAGAGCTTGCCCGTTGTTTTCTGCTTTACCGCTTTATTCTATCATTGTATGTAACTGTGGGTCTGAGGCCATGGCTAGGATTTGGATGGATTCCAGGTCAGTTCTCTTGTTTTGGAGGGTACTTTTGCCTTGTTTTATCTGGTGGTGTGATTATTCCTCTGCTTGTGAACATTCATACTCATATTGCATGGCATATCATTGGTACAGTACGAAAAGGATTTTTTAAAGGCTTTTGGGTTTGAAAAGAGATTTTCCTACCGCTGTGATGAATTTTGGACTAAATCGAGCTATTTTGAGTATCACCTTGATTTTTGAGAGGGAAAGAGGAACCACTATTTTTTGTATATAAATTTATAGTCCGATACGGTATTCCACACCCCCGATGCGTTATTCCGAGTATTTCACTTTCTCATTTATATACATATTAGTCCGATACGGTATTTTGGACCCCCGATGCGTTATTTTGGATATTTTTATTATTTCACATATATATGCATAGTCCGATGCGGTATTTCGGGCGCCCGATGCGGTATTCCGGGCGCCCGATGTGGTATTTTGGGTTTATATTAAATTGCATTCATATATGCATCATCGTGCATCGTGTTACATTTACTTTGGTATGTGGAGGGACTCTCGTTTGGCTTGATGTTATTTCCCTTTTCTCTTTTTATTTATTGACATGTATGCGGCTTTATAACTAGATTTAGGAGGATCCCTGTATAGTTAGTTGCTTTCCTGTAATCTATATTTATATATTATCTTTATGTGCTCGGTTGGCCTATGTTACCTACTGAGTACCCATTGTCTTGGTTCTCATACGACACTCGGCATCTCTTTTTCTGATGCAGCACCTAGTACGAGCCACCCTCGTTGATCTCCTGTCGTTCGAGGCCCGTTGCTGTTTGGATCGCGGTGAGCTCTCGGCGCTCTGCAGACTTTACTTGCTTTCCATCTTGTACTTCCTGTCTATATTTTGTATTTTGGATTGACAGAGGTTATTGTATAACTACTCCTTGCTTTAGTCGCTCTTATACTAGTGACACCAGGTCCGGGTTGGTGTTCGGGTCGTTTTGTCTTTTTTGGTCACTTTAGGGCCATCTTTTGTATATTGTGTACGTTGGTATGTATATATATGTTTTTGGCCCTATCTCTTGTTATATCTTCCGCTTCTCTTTAGTTAAATTATTACTTACTACTTTTCGCGTGTTTGGAATAGGCTTGTCTACCAGGGGGTTATGTAGAACCATCATGGCTCGATTTTGGGTCGTGACATTTGGGGAGTAGAATCTTTACCTTTAGGATGAAAAATGGTGTAAAACTGATGGAAATCGCCCAAAATTGCCCTCTTCTTCTCCCAAAACATCTTGAAGAAAACTGAACTATTTTGGGGAAGTTTCTGCATTAAATCCCATCGCTCTCCGCTATAGCGGTTCATTTTGCTATAGTGGTACCGTTGTAGCGGAGTCGTCCGCTATGGCAGAGGCTGATCGACGTTGACTTCCGCTGTAGCAGTATTTTCTCCGCTACGGCAGAGGTCGCTATGGCAGAGTGTCAACCGCTACGGCGGTTGACATGGGACAGAAAGTCGTGAAGTTCCTCAAATTGCCCCATTTTACAACACATTCGATTTTTTGATGTTCTGGAACAACCCCTTCACGTCAACCTCGATACCAGGAGTTCTACTTACCCAAATTCGATTTCGAAAAGTCCCCGGGTCTCCATTATGTCTTAGCTACAAGGAAAAATATCTCAAAACTAGATATGTTACCCAATCCTTACCGGAATTTTCCTAGACCATACCTCGCTCCAAAATCTACCGAGACTAGCCTAGCCCAGAATTTTCAACTCTCAAACCCAGAAGTTTTCTTACTCGAAACTTGGCATGAAAAGTTTACCCGTAATGACGAACCCAGTCGTTACAGGAGGGTAGTATGCATTGTGGTTAAGCCAAGTGGCATCTTGAAAACTAGCCACTTGGCTTTTTTACAACAAAAATTATTTTAACTTAAAAAAGATTATTTTAAGTCTAAAAAATGAAATCTATATTATTAAATGACAATTATTTTACCATTTTCAACTCTAATTCAAATTCAAAATTTGAATAGATTATAGTTACTGATTAATATGATTTCTTAAATTAAGAAAGTTGATTATGGAAAATCTATATTACCTCAATAAATAATCTCAATTATTTTTTATATTTCAACCTAAAAAATGAATCTATATATTATTAAAAGGAGGGTAGTATGCATTGTGGTTAAGCCAAGTGGCATCTTGAAAACTAGTCACTTCGTTTTTTTACAACAAAATTATTTTAGCTTAAAAAAGATTATTTTAAATCTAAAAAATGAAATCTATATTATTAAATGACAACTATTTTACCATTTTTCAACTCTAATTCAAATTCAAAATTCAAAATTTGAATAGGTTATAGTTACTAATTAATATGATTTATTAAATTAAGAAAGTTGATTATGGAAAATCTATACTACCTCAATAAATAATCTCAATTATTTTGTATATTTCAACCAAAAGAAATGAAATTGGAGTGAAAATCAATTAAAAGTAAAAATTTATATTTCAACCAAAAAATGATTCAATTAAAAGTGACAACTATTTTACTAAAATGTATAAAAAATTAAGTATTTAATATTAGTTGTACTAGTATTATTGAAATTTTTGAAATCGGTTTAACTTCACAAGGACATATAATTCAAAATTATGAAAAATTATATCTCAACCAAACACACGTACTGGTAGGCATCATCGGTCGACTTGAGTCCATTCCTACCATCATATAAGAAAATAGGGAAAACATGAAATAAACATTATAGCTCTCTCCTTCACCTTTAACCTTGACCCTGACATCTAGGACTTCCCAAGTCACCTAGACTTCCCAAGTCACCTTACCACCTAGACTTCCCAAGTCACCTTGACACGTAGACTTTCCAAGTCACCTTTAACCTTTACCCCAGTCAACTACCTTGACTAAATATTCAGACTTAACCCGGCAAACTGCCCAACCAAACTACTTATACCCGTAATATTACTAACCAGTGTCCAGCCCTTTCCGGACCTCTCGGACAACTTCTCATCCCGGTTATAACAAACAAGCACTACAACCCCAGACTTTCCGCCGTACTCCCAATTGACCAATCACATGGAAATCACCTAGCAACAATTGACACATGCAATGACAACAACATAGTTATATCTAAATCCCTTTCGAATCCCGAAACCCGGACCCTCCAAGGATCCTCTAACGACACCTAAGTGCTCAACCGGGTACCCGGTCTACCCCAAGACCCATCCTTACCTCATTAATCACAAATAAACCTTGACCGTCATTAGTACACTTAATGACAATAAATTGTGAACTCATAACCTCTTTTACATAGTCCGGACCCACCCGGTTTTCCCCTAACACATCTAGGTGTTAACATGACAACCCGGTCTACACCAAGACCAACTATTAATTAACATCATAACCCGGTCTACACCAAAACCAACTAATAACGTGATATAACAACCCGGGGTACACCAAGACCAATCTCATAACATGATATAACAACCCGGCCTACACCAAGACAAACTAATAACATGAAAACCCGGTCTACACCAAGACCTACTAATTAACATGATATAATAACCCGACCTACACCAAGACCAATCTCATAACATGATATAAAAACCCAGCCTACACCAAGACCAACTAATAACATGACAACCCGGTCTACACCAAGACCTACTAATTAACATGATATAACAACCCGGTCTACACCAAGACCAAACTCAACAGACATATCGGGATTCTCGGTCACTCAAGGACCACCATCGAATATCAACATTCAATTAAAAAAAATAGCCCGGTCCACTCACGGATCCAATAACAATAGATGCAATGCAACAATACCAATGCGATGATGCAGTAACATAAACTCATACCAGGCGTGGTACCTGAGCTAACCAAATAGTAACCTATACCAGGTGTGGTACCCGTGCCAACCATTTGATATACCTGTACCAGGCGTGGTACCCGAGCCAATCGAATGTTATACCTGTACCAGGCGTGATACCCGAGCCAACCGAATGTCAATAATCCACAGTCAAATGCATGAACAAACAACTTGTAAACTAACAAGAAAATACCGTTCAAATCACAGACTGTAAAACAGAAACCTTAGACATTCTACATAACTTCCCTAAGCAATGTAATTCATACAATCACTTAGATATGAGTACAAGAATATACAACATTCACAGAAATCGTAAGCCATCACCTACCCCTATTCCGGGTATTTAGTTGAACCTTGACATTCGTCCGAAGACTAAACACACTTACCCTTGTTTACACATAATGAACGGTTTCCCCTTTTTAACATAATTTAACCACCCCATTAATCCGGGACATACATAGATAACAACAATACGAGTTTTCACTCCTAGCCCTTAGCAAGCAATGATTTCTTAACATGCCTCTCGTATTCCCGAAACCTCACCTAGGAGTTTCCCATTTTATCCTCACCTAGTTGTCCTTGCAATTCCCGGTTCCCCGAACCTTCCCGACATCCAGTTCCTGAGTCTATCATTTTTAGCATACCAAGACAACATAAATAGCCCTAAATAATTATCAATAACCCACAACTCAAATTCAACCAATTCCTAGCACATATATAACTAAACCTGAATCCTCCAGACTCCGTGCCCGGAGGCCTAAAACATGGATTCTCCATTTCACTATACAAAAGTACGGAAAGTAAACAAGTCTAACTACTCATGAAAACCTAGCCTACCTGGACGCCAAGCAGAGGTCGCTACCGCGGACGGTTGCACTCGTCACGGACAGAATGTCCGGAAATCTCCCAGTTTTGGTCATTTTACAACACACTTATTTTCTCAACGTTCCAGAACAACCCGTTCATGTCAACCTCGATTCTGGAAGTTCTACTTACCCGAATTCGATTTTGAAAAGTCCTCCGGACTCCTCTATGACTTAGCTACAAGGAAAACTAGCTCAAAACAAGACATTTAACCCAATCCTTATCCGGATTGTCCTAGACCATACCTCGCTCCAAAACCAGCCGAGACTAGCCTAGCCCAGAATTTTTAACTCCCAAACTCGAAATTTTTCTAACCCGAAACTTGGCCCGAATGGTTTGCCCGTAATGATGAACCCGTTCATTACAACAGATACCAATTTACCCATCGTTCATCCCTGAATAATCTCTACAGCGGAGGGAAAGGACAAGCTCATCCCTCGATCTTAATGCTCTATCATGATAGCGTAAATATAACCTTACGCAAACCACCGAAACTTCCCAATCCTTTGGTATACCCAACTCAACCCAAAATTTAGCTCACTTTCGCTCTATCAAGGAATTCCTTCCTTCAAGCCGTACAAGGCAACTAGATTACCCCTCCCCGAGTGTCCAAGAAATCTGGGGCCTCGCTGAAACATCAGAGCCAAAGAAACTCAACTAACGAATAACACCATTTTTTTCCTACCAAGGGAACTAGATCCCACCATAGTGATCCCTTTCCCACTATACCCGGAGTTCTACTAGCCCGAACTCCATTCCAGAAACTTCCTACGGGGTACTATGCCCCTCACATATCATCCTGTCACCTTACCCCTATCAACACTATGCCCCGAGACACCACGTATCTCTAGACCACGCAATAAAGAGGATTTCATTGGGCTCACCCTACCTTCATCAACCCTCGTCTTAGGAGGGGGATTTTCTACCCGGGCGCTTACACCCTAACCAATGCTATGGCGAGAACACGCTAACCACGTAACAAGCAGTAACACTGGGTATTATCATGGTCACAAGAGACACAATAATGCTAAAGAAACCTATTTAATAACCCCGTTCCTTCAATCAACCCTACCACTAAGGGTCATCAACACTAAACCAGTCAATAATCACCTCATCACATAGTCTATGAGTAGTGTCCAACACTACTCGATCAATCACGGGTCATATTGCCAGACTCCACATAGGTGACTATTCCCACCAATGGTCAGTCATAGTTTTTAACAATCCCCCGGGCTACCATATCTACCCTTTCCTTTGGTCGCGCACGGATGCTAAGTATTCAGGCAAATTACCTTATATGCATGCTATATAAATTCTATAGTCGATTTCCTCATTTCACATGGCATCCCATAATGCAACCGTTGCCTTTAGATGCCCTAGGAATGAATGAAAAATAGGGGGAAAACAGGGTGAGGCATCTGCCTCGCAGATCTCCGCTATAGCGGTTGGTCATTCTGCGATAGCGGTTCCGCTATAGCGGATATTTCACCGCTATAGCGGTCTCGATGGTAACTGTACAGAAAATTGAAATTTCCAGTAAGTGTATCAGTTCCCTTTCCCTGCTACCTTTGCTTAGTCCTGTAAATCCCGCCATGGTCTTAAACCACCCTTAAGACCATTCCTGGCATCAAACGCATCACCATTCAGCATAAAATACTATCAATTACAAAGAGTTAACACTAGACAATTGTTCCCAACAATATCTTCCCGCCATTACCCACTAATGACTCCCTTGTTCCCATGGTTCCCAACCAAGTACCGACTGTCCTGAAACCGAAGCTTCCCTCCAGTCACAGTTTCCAATCCCTTATCATCTTAACCAATGATAAGTCCTTTTTCAAAATGCAGTACCACTTTTAAATCAAGACTCTTAACAGCTTATCATAGCCTAAGGTACACATAATTTTTCACATTAATAACCCTCTGCAGACTCAACATGCACGGCAGACAACAATTTACACACATTTCAAGCAAGTCACACGAGAGGTGTACAACACAACATTTCAACTTCAAGTTACAACCAAATCAAGTCACAACCAAATCAAGTCAAAAAATTTACTCTCTATTCGTCCCATGGATGACCATTAGTTGATCATCCATGTCTTACCATAACTCTCGCTATTAAGCAATAATAGCCCTTGTCCCTGGTACTTATTCACGTACCAACCACTTGAAACATGAGTTTCCACAAGTGTATATACCCTTTTTCCCTTATCATTTTTACCAATGATAAGACCCTGCCCAACATTTAGCATACAATTTTCCATTTGAATTACAAAACAAAAATTTCTTCAATCATTAATACATAACCAGTTAAGACTCTTTATTAACTACAAATTTCAAGGCAACTCAGTAATTACACACCACAAAATTGCAGTCATTCAAATAATGCAATACATACAATCACGAGTCTCAAGCTCTGACATTCAATCAAACCAGTTTCATCACCTTTCATTCGCTTCATGGATGACCGTTAGCTGATTCATCCATCCTTTATATAGCCTCCCAGGCCAGATACCAATTGGAACCTTCCCGATTCTAATTTTCCTTGCGTGTCTTACTGCAATCGGAGTCCAATGACATCCCTACTTCGTTGAGATACCAATAGGAATTGAAAGATACCAATTGGACTCAACTCATACAAGCGAGTGAAACAAACCGCACGAAAAGGAATGAAAGAAGAGAGATGCTTCCTAGAATGCTTCATAGCTTCCCTAGGATTAGATGTGAAGATCTACACACCAATTCGTAGGACTCTATTCGACATTTTTCTCTTGTACTGGGAGACCATTAACCTGGGCTCTGATACCATTTGTCACGACCCAACTACCGGGCCGTGCGGGCACCTACTCTAATCCACCTAGATAGGAGAACCCTTACCACTCGAACCAACAGGCAATGCAGAAAAGAAAATAAACCATTAAATAAGTCCCTTAAATACATGAGAAATCTTTTTTACAAATAGTTTAGAAAAATAAATGACTTAAAGAATTTGCGAAAAACATTTACAATATGAAACAACCTCCGCAGAACCTAGTCTAAGACGGTACAAGAGATTCTACAAGATGAACTTATAACATAAAATGGACACAACTTCCACCATAGAAGGAAGTAGGAGCTACTGGAAGATCACCGCAATCCTGAACCTGTGAAACATCACCAACCCTGCAACCAGACTCTACCAAAAAGGTATAGCAAGAGTAGAGTCAGTACAAACACACGTAGGACTTCCCAAGTCACCTTGTCACGTAGACTTCCCAAGTCACCTTGTCACGTAGACTTCCCAAGTCACCTTGTCACCTAGACTTCCCAAGTCACCTTGACACGTAGACTTCCCAAGTCACCATGTCACCTAGACTTTCCAAGTCACCTTGACATGTAGACTTCTCAAGTCACCTTTAACCTTTACCCCAGTCAACTACCTTGACTAAATATTCAGACTTAACCTGGCTAACTGCCCAACAAAACAACTTATACCTGCAATATTACTAACCAGTGTTCGGCCCTTTCCGGACCTCTCGGACAACTTCCCATCTCGGTTATAACAATCAAGCACTACAACCCCAGACTTTCCGTCATACTCCCAATTGACCAATCACATGGAAATCACCTAGAAACCATTGACACATGCAATGACAACAACATAGTTATATCTAAATCCCTTTCGAATCCAGAAACCCGGACCCTCCAAGGATCCTCTAACCACACCTAAGTGTTCAACCGGGTACCCGGTCTACCCCAAGACCCATCCTTACCTCATTAATCACAAATAAATCTCAACCTTCATTAGTACACTTAATGACAATAAATTGTGAACTCATAACCTCTTTTACATAGTCCAGACCCACCCGGTTTCCCCCTAACACATCTAGGTGTTAACATGACAACCCGGTCTACACCAAGACCAACTATTAATTAACATCATAACCCGGTCTACACCAAGACCAACTAATAAGGTGATATAACAATCCAGCCTACACAAAGACCAATCTCATAACATGATATAACAACCTGGCCTACACCAAGACAAAACTCAACAGACATATCGGGATTCCCGGTCACTCAAGGACCACCATCGAATATCACAATTCAATAAAAAACAGCCCGGTCCATTCACGGAACCAATAACAATCAATGAAATGCAACAATATCTATGCAATGCAACAATACCAATGCGATAATGCAGTAACATAAACCCGTACCAGGCCTGGTACCAGAGCCAACAAAAAGTAACCTGTACCAGGTGTGGTACCCGTGCCAACCATTTGATATACCTGTACCAGGCGTGGTACCCGAGACAATCGAATGTTATACCTGTACCAGGCGTGATACCCGAGCCAACCGAATGTCAATAATCCACAGTCAAATGCATGAACAAACAACTTGTAAACTAACAAGAAAATACCGTTCAAATCACAGACTGTAAAACAGAAACCTTAGACATTCTACATAACTTCCCTAAGCAATGTAATTCATACAATCACTTAGATATGAGTACAAGAATATACAACATTCACAGAAATCGTAAGCCATCACCTACCCCTATTCCGGGTATATAGTTGAACCTTGACATTCGTCCGAAGACTAAACACACTTACCCTTGTTTACACATAATGAACGGTTTCCCCTTTTTAACATAATTTAACCACCCCATTAATCCGGGACATACATAGATAACAACAATACGAGTTTTCACTCCTAGCCCTTAGCAAGCAATGATTTCTTAACATGCCTCTCGTATTCCCGAAACCTCACCTAGGAGTTTCCCATTTCATCCTCACCTAGTTGTCCTTGCAATTCCCGGTTCCCCGAACCTTCCCGACATCCAGTTCCTGAGTCTATCATTTTTAGCATACCAAGACAACATAAACAGCCCTAAATAATTATCAATAACCCACAACTCAAATTCAACCAATTCCTAGCACATATATAACTAAACCTGAATCCTCCAGACTCCGTGCCCGGAGGCCTAAAACATGGATTCTCCATTTCACTATACAAAAGTACGGAAAGTAAATAGGTCTAAAAACTCATGAAAACCTAGCCTACCTGGACGCCAAGCAGCTGCAACCGTGCATTTCTGGCTCCGTGGAGGCATTCCTGGCGGTCCTATAGGCCTGAATCCGTGGTTTCGCATCTCTTTTGCTAGAATCCCTCCTCCCCATGTCTCCCAAGCCTTGGAGCAGCCTAGGAGGGTTTTTGGAATAACTTTCGTCTGTTCTTAGGGCTGAAGGGAAGAGAATGAAATTAAAAACCCATTTTCTTGGTTTTTCTAATCCTGTTGCTCCGCTATAGCGGTCCCTGCTCCACTTTAGCGGTCCCTGCTCCGCTATAGCGGTCCCTCTATAGCGGACAACTCCCACTATAGCGGTCTTAAGCAGTGTTGACCGCCTTGACCACCGCTATAGCGGTATTTTTCACCGCTATAGCGGAGGCAGCTACCGCGGACGTTTGCGCTCATCACGGACAGAATGTCCGGAAATCTCCCAGTTTTAGCCATTTTACAACACACTTATTTTTTTGACATTCCGGAATAACCCCTTCACTTCAACCTCGATTCCGGGAGTTCTACTTACCCGAATTCGATTCTGAAAAGTCTCTCGGACTCCTCTATGACTTAGCTACAAGGAAACCTAGCTCAAAACAAGACATTTAACCCAATCCTTACTCGGATTGTCCTAGACCATACCTCGCTCCAAAACCAACCGAAATTAGCCTAGCCCAGAATTTTTCTAATCCAAAAGTTGGCACAAATGGTTTACCCATAACGATGAACCCGATCGTTACAGTAGTATGCATTGTGGTTAAGCCAAGTGGCATCTTGAAAACAAGCCACTTGGTTTTTTTACAACAAAAATTATTTTAACTTGAAAAAGATTATTTTAGATCTAAAAAATGAAATTTAATATTATTAAATGACAACTATTTTTACCATTTTTCAACTCTAATTCAAATTCAAAATTCAAAATTTGAATAGGTTATAGTTACTAATTAATACGATTTCTTAAATTAAGAAAGTTGATTATGGAAAATCTATACTACCTCAATAAATAATCTCAAATATTTTTTATATTTCAACCAAAAAAATGATTCAATTAACAGTGACAACTATTTTACTAAAATGTATAAAAAATTAAGTATTTAATATTAGTTGTACTAATATTATTGAAATTTTTGAAATCGGTTAAACTTCACAAGGACATATAATTCAAAATTATGAAAAATTTATATTTATTATACCTATTATAGTAAATGAATATTGAATGCAAAACAACTATATATGGATGGTAAATAAAAATCTGATTAGCAATTAGACAAACATGTTTATGAAAAAAAATTATATGTTCTGACCAAGTTTGATTCTAAATAAAAAATGAATTTTATTTTTGAAATTATGAAAAATTTATATTTTAACTATAAAAAAATTAACTTATGGTTGAATATTACTACTTCATTATACCTATTATGGTAAATGAATATTGAATAAAATAAAAATAACTATAATTTATGACAATAAATATTTATGATTTTGTCACTATTGAATAGGTAAATCAAGGAAGCATTACAAAGATATTCAATCAAGAAAACAATCAATTAGAATTAAAGTGGTGCTTATGGTAAAATAATATTGTCATAAAAAATATGAATCTTAGAATCTTATTCAAATGAAAATTGACCTCTTGGCTCTTATATATACCCCTTCAATAACACATAAATATTTTACACTTTCTTCTTCTTCTTCTTCTTCTTCTTCTTCTTCTTCTTCTTCTTCTTCTTCTTCTTCTTCTTCTTCTTCTTCTTCTTGTTGTTGATAATTAGCTCTATTTTTTTTATCAAGTTTTTCATTGTTAATATGTAGAAATATTATTAATATTTTGTCAATATTAACTATGATTTTTTTCATGAATTTCAGGCTTTAAATATCAAATTTTTGCAGAGCAAGAGACCAAACATGTTGATGAAATGTTATCACTAATTCAAAACAAGAGTTCAACAGCAGGATATGAGTTATAAGGAGGTTGAACAATGTATTCACAACGTAACATAGGTTTAAAACAATGAAATCATTTGTCGACGATTATTTGAATTTTTCATAATGTGTTTCTTTTTTGAGAAAAATAAGATTGTTAGTTTGATGATTTCTTTATACAAATACAAATATGTACTGTGAATAATATAGTTTCTTGATTATATATAATTTTGGGGTCTTGCATAATTATGATATAAGGTGATTGACTTTCTTAATTTTTTAAAATCCTTTTAATATCATATTTCAGCATAATATGAGATCAAACATGTTGATGAAATGTCATCACTAATTTAAAATAAAAGTCCAGCAAAAAAATGTATAATAAGATTGACCATTGTATTCACAACATAGGTTTGATATAGAAAAATTATTTATTGAAAATGATTTTAATTATTCGCATTTTTTTTTTGAGAAAAAAAAATTTTGATTAGTTTAGTAATTTTTTTTATTCAAATATAAAAATAATTTATAATAATAGAGATTAATGATGTGTAAGATAACAAACACTTTAAATAAAATTAAGGTATTATTAAGTAATAAATTTTGTCATCGTTAAATTATATTTTTTGGTAAAATAGTATCACTAGATAACAAGGTTTATAAGCATACATGATAAAGAAAAAGAAGTGTAAGAAATATTAATAAAATTAAGAATATAATTATTTTAAAGCAAATGAAAATTTTAAAATTGATCTTGCTTGAGGTTATCGTGATTTATTTCTTTAGATTTTTTAAATTTTTCAGAGATAATTTTTGTCTCTTTTCTATATTTGGCATCTTTTGAGTCCTACTTTGACTTGAATGCGAAAGTTACAAATGGTGTAACTAGAAAGTTATATTTTTTATTTGTATTTAGTCTCCTTTTAGTATTTATAGTTAAATATTTTCAGATTTAAATTGGTTTATCTCTTACTTCTTTTCACTTTGAGATGATTTATCATGAACAAGCTTTTATGAATAATTCAAGGAACTGTAAGTCACATGAGATGCGGACAATGTATTTCATTAGTCTATGTTGGTTTATCTGTTCATGAATAAAAAGAATTTTTTATGCTTCTATTCATTTGGTAAATTTATAAATCTAGATTATTTTTTATCTATCTTTTTGTTATGTTTTTTATATATATATATTGTTCGCGCATCGCGCAGGTACTAATACTAGTATATTATTAAAAGGAGGGTAGTATGCATTGTGGTTAAGCCAAGTGGCATCTTGAAAACTAGTCAGTTGGCTTTTTTACAACAAAAATTATTGTAACTCAAAAATAATTATTTTAACTCAAAAATAATTATTTTAAGTCAAAAAAATAAAATTTATGTCATTAAACGATAACTATTTTACCATTTTCAACTCTAATTCAAAATTTAAAATTTGAATTTACTCAACAATCTCTAATTAATATGTCACGGCCCAAAATCGCAAGTCGTGATGGCACCTATGTTCCCAACCAATAGGTAAGCCAACCCAATAACTCTTACGAATACAATTAAACAATTAAATGAAGGAGTAAATAGATGGACTAAATACGAAGTCTTTTGAAATAAAGTGCGGAAAAACACAAAAATACCACCCAAGATTTGGAGTCATAAGTACAAGAGCTTCTACAATAGGATACAAGTCTGAAAACTAAAATGACAAGTCTGAATGCAAATACTCTGTCTGATTACTAAATGACAGGATAAATAAAAGATAGATGAAGGTATGGGCTACGGAACAACCAAACAGCTCACCACAACTCCAAAAGAATTCAAGCTCGGACTCAGGAAGCTCCACGAGATGTTCTAGTATTCGGGACTGAATCTGCACCACAAAAGAGTGCAGCAAGTGTAGTATGAGTAGAAACCACTTGTACCCAGTATGTATCATAGACCGACAATGAAAAAGTAGTGACAAGACTCATGTAAAAAATCATTTTCAACTTTAAAAGTCTACGCTATATTCAACAGTCAACTTTTCACTAAATCATGGATAATCAAATGCCACCAGGTATTCAAACATCAATTAAGCACATAATCAAGTAAGTGTAGGAGATGTAAGGCGATACAATGCAATGTAATGAGATGATATGTCTCAAATGTCTAGTAATCTCTCAATCGTATATACACGATACTCCTCGGCAATACATTGAGAGTTAGTGACCTATGGGGAACTCGCGAGGTCCATATACCAGCACGAACGGTCTCTACGTGCTATCACAAATCAATCAATCCCCAGCACAGACGATCTCCACGTGCCCAACTAATAATCATAGAACAATCGCGGCACGAACGATCTCCACGTGCCCGACCTTACTCACCCTCGAACTAAATGCCAATGCATGCGCATGATAAGATATCACTCAAATAGGGAATGATGATGCATCTCATTTCAATCAAATGACTGGCAAGAATTATATTCACCTCGACTATCACAAATATACGGGTTAAATGAAGAACACGAACACACCCAAAAAAACAACCAAGTCAATAATACATCAGCTAATGTCCATATGCTTTGGAATTTTTGAATTACATAGTAACAAACTTTTCCTTTTATTACATCGGTACTCGTACCAATGCCCGTCACACCACGGGTACGAGACCCCCATCTTTCGCCCTTACCCATTCTCTATTTTAAAAATTTTAATCTTTTATAGGCAAACATCCTTCAATGAAGTCTAGGAAGTCTTAACATACGTACCTCGAATGCCAAACAACGTGTTATGAAGCCTCAAGACTTTGTCTTTTCCTTTCGCAAAGCTTCGGAACGTTCCCAATCTATCAAATATATATTATTCATAAGTAAACGACTTCCAACTTATACTCAAGTTTCAATCATAAATTAAATAAATAGGTCAATCTCAAAATTTCTAGATGTCGAATCTAGGGCTAAGTCTCAAGTTTCTTCTACTATAAATTTAACGATTTTCATATAATGTAATACACCTAATATTTAATTCCATATACCAATATGTCAAAGCTTGAATTATAATATGATAACTATAAGAAAATTTTCAAAGCGAAGTCGATCTACATAACCAGTACTTAAACCATGAAAATAAATGTGCAGTACGTTAACAAAAATTCCAAATATCCAATCCGCTCACCTTCCCCAATCATTGGCTCATAATCAACTCATCATTAACTCTTAACTACCACTTTAGGAACAAATTGACAATATGTCACCAACATGGTAAGAGACAAAAGTACTCTCCACTTTTCATTCTTAGCAGTACCCTCACTCAAATTCCACTTCGTCACTTTCAGCCATTATACCCTTATTACAATTGAATTACAATTTAGATCCACCAATTAGAGAAACCCACGTTTTAGGCAGAAACCCAAATCCTCAAATTACATTCTTAATCAACCCCATCAATATAATACTAATAGTGTGTTATTCATCATCCAATAGCGTCTACGTAATAACAATGTTGGGATTAGAGCATCAGTTAGGTTACTTGGACTCGTCGTTTTCCTCCTCTTCGCAGTTCGTGTGCTTGCAATTCTTGAGATATCAGATATGACTAAAATAACTACTCCACTTTACTTTAGTTAATTCTCCTTATAGGCCAAGTGACCTTGGGTATTAAATAAACTATGGACTTGGCCCATTATCCACCCACTAAATTAATTATTTAAATCACTCTTTAATTAAATATTCATAGTTAAATGAATAGTTCAAAATTCTCATTAACATTTGACGAAAAGAGGCTTTTTTTTTAGAAAAAGAGTTCTAGTGTTCAAAATGACCTAACGGGTCGTTAAATAATATGATTTCTTAAATTTAAAAAGTTGATTATGGAAAATCTATACTACCTCAATTATATAATCTCAATTATTTTTTATATTTCAACCAAAAAAATAATTTTATATATTAATAAAAAGAGGGTAGTATGCATTGTGGTTAAGCCAAGTGTCATTTTGAGAACTAGCCACTTGACGTTTTTACAATAAAAATTATTTTAAGTCAAAAAACTAAAATTTATGTCATTAAATGATAACTATTTTACCATTTTCAACTCTAATTCAAAATTCAAAATTTGAATTTACACAACAATCTCTAATTAATATGATTTCTTAAATTATGAAAGTTGATTATGGAAAATCTATAATACCTCAATTATATAATCTCAATTATTTTTTATATTTCAACCAAAAATATGAAATTGGGGTGAAAATCAATTAAAAGTAAAAATTTATATTTCAATCAAAAAATGAAATCTATATATTATTAAAAGGAGGATAGTATGCATTGTGGTTAAGCCAAGTGGCATTTTGAGAACTAGTCTGTAACGACCAGATCTGTCGTTATTTTAGAAATCACGAAGTCGAAAATGTTGGGAATTAATTAAAATTACGGTTGTATTAAGTGGGGTGACGTGACGGAAAATTTTAGATTTTTTAGAAATTGTCCGGGCTGACATCACTTTGCTATAGCGGTACCGTCATAGCGGTACCACCATAGCGGAAGGTCAACCGCTATAGCGGAGGGACGGGAGACAGTAGCCTCAAGACGGATTTTTAATAAAAGAATTCTCCTCCTCAGTTGGAAACCATACGAGGGTTTCTCCAACAACCTTCCTAGGCTGCTCCAAGGCTTGGGAGCTATGAGGAGGAGGGATTCTAGCTAAAAGGATGCGAAACTATGGATTCGGGCCTGCAGAATCATCAGAAAATGCCTTTACGGAGCCAGAAAGGGCATGGAATAGCTACTCGGCATCCAGGTAGGCTAGGTTTTTTTCACAGAGTAGATTTGACCGCCTTCATTTTCTATTTATTGTGTAGAATGAAAGAGAGAATCCATGTTTAGGCCTTCGAGCACGGAGTCTGGAGGAAGATTGTTGGGTTGTTTGGTTGAACTGGAAATAGTAGATTTGTGATAATGCGTTGTGATATTCTGGGTGTATACTTATTTTGGTATGATTTTGCTAATGAAATACAGGGACTAGACAGTCGGGAAGGTTCAGGAAATCGGGAGGGGTTAGTAATTAACTAATGTGCAAGGAACGAAAGTTCTGGAAATGAATTGGTATAATTAGAATATCGTAATGGTTGTGTTTCCAAAGTTAGGGGAGGTTTTCCCATGTTGTATCTTGGTCCTAGGAGGAGGATCAGGAATAAAGATATCTAATGGCATGTTTAAAGGGGTGATTCGGGGTTAGTCTTTGGATAGGATTTAACGGTTCATTGTGTACCCGAAATAGGGTAGGTGATGGTTATTGATTCCTGTATGAATTGTAGGTTGTGTACTTTTGTCTAGGTATTGTATGAGTTGCATGCTTAGGGAATGATTTAGGAATGTCTAAGGATCCTGTTATCAGTCTTGTGAAATGAACTAGGTGTTATTGCTTGTTAGTTTACAAGTGTTGATTGTTCATTGTTTGTGACTGTGGATTTCTGTGTGACATTTGGTTGGCTCGGGTACCATGCATGGTACAGGTTTACTAATGGTTGGCTCGGGTACCACGCTTGGTACGGGTATACTAACGGTTGGCTTGAGTACCACGCCTGGTATGGGAATCTCATAATGGTTAGCTCGGGTACCACGCCTGGTACGAGTTTATTTTATTGCATTATTGTATTCTTGTTAAGGTTCCATGAGCAGATCGGGTTGTATTCTTAAACTGTGAAAATTGCATATGGTCTATGAGAGACCGTGATATTATACTGATTTATATTTGGTCTTGGTGTATACCGGGTTTGTCATGCTAACACTTAGATGTTGTTAAGGGGATCCCGGGGTGGGTCCAGACTATGTAAAAAGGGAGGTTAATTATACATATATTATCGTCATTTAGCGTGTCAATGGTGGTTAGGGATTACTTGTGGTTAATAAGATAAGGGTTGGTCTTGATGTAGACCGGGGTAACCTATTAAACACTTAGGTGTGGTTAGGGGATCCTCGGAGGGTCTGGGTTATGTGATTAAAAAAAAAGGGATTTAGATGTAACTCTATGGTTGTCATGAAATGTGTCAATGGTGGCTAGGTGGATTTGGTATGGTTGACAAATTGGGAGGAAGATTGAGAGTCCGGGGTTGTAGTTGTTGGTTGTTATAAATAGGTTGGAAGGTTGTCCTAGAGGTCCGTAAAGAGTCCGGACACTGGTAAGTAATACTACAGGTATAAGTGGTTTGGTTGGGCAGTTAGCCGGGTTAAGTGTGAATGTCTAGTCAAGGCAGTTGACTTGGGCAAGGGAAGGGTAGTCCAGGCATGGACACGGATATTGGTAAAGGTTAGTGAGACTTGGGAAGTCTAGTGGTAAGTGAGACTTGGGAAGTCATAGATGTCAGGGATAAGACTAGGGTGGTGGAGTTGGCAACAAAAGGTTAAGAAGGTTGGTTCCGAGGGGAGGGATTGATAAAGGCGATTGTGAAAGGGGTTGAAGTATTTAACGGATGTATTTTATCTTGATTTCTATATAATGGTAGGAGTGAATTTGGGTAAACCGATGATGCCTACCAGTACGTATGTTTGTACTGATTCTACTCTTGCTATACCTTTTTGGGTATAGTCTGGTTGCAGGGTTGGTGATATTCCACAGGTTCAGGATGGCGGTGATCTTCCAGCAGCTTTTATTTTCTTTTCTATGGTGGGAGTTGTGTCCTCTTCAACTATGTACCATCTTGTAGTAGCTCTTGTACCGACTTAGACTAGGTTCTAGGGAGCACTGTCTCATATTGTAAATGATTTTCCGCAAGTTTTTTAAGTCATTTATTTCCTGAAATTTTGTAAAAGAAGTTTCATGTATTAAAAAGGGTTTTATTTCATGATTTATGTTATTTTTTGCTTTGCCTGTTGATTCGGGTGGTAAGGGTTATCCTATCTAGGTGGATTAGAGTAGATGCCCGCACGGCCCGGTAGTTGGGTCGTGACAAATGGTATCAGAGCCTAGGTTACCGGTCTCCCTATACAAGAGCAAAAGGTCGAATAGAGTCATGTGGATTGGTGTGTTGCTGTCCACATCTAATCCTTGGGAAGCTATAAAGCATTCTAGGAAACATACCTTCTTTCATTCCTTTCGTGCGGTTCGTTTACTTGCTTGTATGAGTTGAGTCCAATTTGTATCTCTCGATTCCAATTGGTATCTCAACAAGGTTAAAGATGTCATAGGACTCCGGATACGATAAACAGGCAAGAAGGATTGGAACCGGGAAGGTTCCAATTGGTATCTGGCCTGAGAGGCTGTGGTAAGGAATGGGTGATCGTCTAGGGGTCATCCATGGGACGGATATAGAGTAATTGATGTGGTTTGATTTTTGTTGTAACCTGAAACTAAATTGTTTGTGTATTACATTGATGGCATGACTTATTTGATTCGTATATGATTGGTTGCCTTGTTATGACATTGCGAGTCTGAAGGTATTTATATTTGATTCTTGGTATGATTGAGTGTGATTAAGTGTTGTGTGTGTGTGGAGTTAGAATTTCATATAAGTTTTCGGAAAAAGGGCTCATCATTGGTCAAGATGGTGAGGGGAAATGAATAATGACTATGGAGAAACTCCAATTTCAGGACAGTCGGGACTTGGTTGGGAACCATGGGAACAAGAGGGTTATTCACGCTTGATAGCGGGGACGTATTGTTGAGAACAAATTGCTTGTGTAATTCATTCATGATTTGTGAGAATTTGATGCTAAGTTTCAGTCTTTGCATTGCCAGGAATGGTCTTGAGGGTTGTTTAAGACCATGACGGGATAAATGGAGTTAAACAATGATAACTGGGAAAGGGAACGAGCACACTTTGCTGAAAATTCCAATTTTTGGACTGTTATCATCGGGAATGCCATAGCAGATGACACCACTATAGAGGTATTTTCTCCGCTATAGCGGTTCCGCTGTAGTAGAGTGACAACAGCCATAGCATAGGGACGCGAGTCAGAATGCCTGCCCTGTTTTCCCCTGTTTTTCATTCATTCCCGGGGCTAAAAAATGCAATAGTTAAGCTATGAATTGCAAGGAAAAACAAGAAATTAGCTATAGAACTAGTCTAGTATTGCATAAAAAGGGGAATAGTGTCTAAAACTAGCATCCACGTGCTTCAAAACGAAGGGAAAAAGGGGAAAGGGAACATTGTCTTAATTAGCCCCAAATGGGGGCTAAACCCAAAAAGTTGTAAATGTTTGAAAGTAAAGGGGGATGGGAGGTCCTCAGCCTCATCATCACTCAGGAAGGGGAACTCCTGCATGTCCTCGGGCTCCAGAGTGGGAAGCTCTTGGCCCAGGTCAATGCAAGAGAACATTACCTTGACGTTCTTCCAAATCCGAGCAAACATGCGGTCCCGGGAGCACTTTTTCTTCTTCTCCTCCTCTAACTCCCTGCGAAATGCTGCAAATTCCTGAACAGAAGGGGGAGGGGCTGTACCTCCAGCAGTGGTGCCCTTCATGAACCTCTGAACTGTGTCCAAAGTCTCCTCTATCTGGGTGCTAGTGATCGGGGGCTGAGGCTGGGAAGGGGTAGAAGTGTTATCATCATCATCATCATTGGCATCCTTGACCGGCTGACTATTTCCTGCTTCATCCACCTTTCTTTTCTTCTTGGAAGCTACCACTTTCACTCAAAGAGGGTCGAAGGGGTCATCTATAGCTACCTCTAAGTCGGTGTGATCCTCAGGCACCCCAAATCACCAGCATAGCTCAGACACCAAACCCGGAAGATAGGGGCCCTTTCTATGTGTCACGACCCAAAATCGGGCCATGATGGCGTTTACATAACCCCCAGTAGACAAGCCTAACTCAAACAATCGAACCAAGGTGTCCTGAAATACTGGAGTAGCTACAAAACCTATCGAATGTTGTGCTGGCCCTACATGCTCCGGCTCATACTGAACATCATCCACTCTAACCTCAGGCTCTGGTGATGGTACTTTAGCCTGGGCTTGGGATGGTGCCACAACCTGTTCCCTACCTCGACCTCTGGGTCAACCTCTACCCCATCCCCTAACTGGGGCTCTAGCTGCAGGCACAGGGGACTCATCCTCACCCACTATAGATCTCGTTCGAACCATCTGAGAAAGAGTGAAACAAAGATACTTAGAAGTTGACCAAATCAAGTAAGCACGATAAGGAATCAAACAAAACAAAGTCTTTCCTAGGGAGTGTCCTATAGCCTCTCGTAGATTGGATACAGACGTCATTGTACTGATCCACGAGACTCTACTAGACACTTTGCTCTTGTACTGGCCATACCGGTGAACCTAGAGCTCTTATACCACTCTGTCATGACCCAAAACTGGGCCATGATGGAATCTATATAACCCTCCAGTAGACAAGCCTAACCCAAACAATCGAACCAAGGTGTCCTGCAATACTGGAGTAGCTACAAAACCTGTTGGATGCTGGGCTGACCCCACATGCTCCAGCTTATACTGAACCTCATCCACTCTAACCTCAGGCTCTGGTGACGGTACTCTAGCCTGGGCTCGGGCTGGTGCCACAACCCGTGCCCTACCTCGACCTCTGGGTTGACCTCTACCCAGTATCCTAGATGGGGCTCTAACTGCAGGCGTAGGGGCCTCGTCCTCACCCGCTGCAGATCTCATCCGAACCATCTGAGAAAGAGTGAAATAAAGATACTTTGAAGTTGACCAAATCAATTAAGCACGATAAGGAATCAAACAAAATGAAGTCTTTCCTAGGGAGTGTCCTATAGCCTCTCGTAGATTGGATACGGACGTTATCGTACCAATATACGAGACTCTACTAGACACTTTGCTCTTGTACTGGTGAGACCAATGACCCTCGGGGCTCGTGCAATGAAATAGAAAATAAAATTCAAAATTATGCTCGCGGTGGGTTAAGGAACCCATGCCCAAAGTTTGGGCACGAACGGAGCTCGATTCGGGGACCAAAACAGCCCCGAAGTGCTTGGAAAAGCTCGACATTTAAAGGCAGAAACCAACCTCGATAAGAGGAACACGTCACGGAGATGAATTTTACAAATTCAAGAACATGCAGTCCCTACAAGACCAGATTTCCCACAAGGATCACCCCAACCTTAAGAATTCATAACAATGGAATTTTAGTGGGAGATTTACGAGAATAAACACGGAAGGAGGAGCGGGGTGATGAGGGAACATACCGGATGAAGAATGTTGAAGTAAGGGAGCTGGAGAATGGAGCTTGGGAGCTCAACTATGGTGTTTCTCGGATTTTTGAAAGAGAAAACAAAGTTGAAATTTTATATAACTGTCAGTGGTCCTTCATCGCGATCGCGACAGGACACTCGCGTTCATGAGAAACAGCTGGCCCAACCATCCCGATCGCGATGGCCCCAGCCACGTTCGCGAAGAGAAAGCCAAGCCGGATCCCAATCGGCTACATCATGAATGCGATGGAAGCCATTCGTGAACGCGATGGTCAAGAAACCATACCATCTCAAGAAACCATACCATCGTGAACACAATGGGATCCTCGCGATCGCGAAGAGCAAAAGGGTCTGCAACTTAATGCAGTAACCAATAATTTCCCCAAGTCCAAAAATCTTCTAATGGACCCTCAGGATTCATCCAGAACCCCGTGAACACAAACCAACCATACTACCCTATCAGAAACGGCATTACGGACTCAATGGAATCGATAAAACTCCCAACGGAGATCGTTTTAATGAAAAGTGGTCCCCATGCCCAAAACCAACTCAAAACTCAAAACCCAAAAACTAGTCTGGAAGCCTCGGGACCCAAACCAAAGATCCCTCCAGCTCAAAGTCGATATTCTAAAGCTAACAGTGCTGAGGGAATTTCCATTCGAGACCACCTTCTCTGAATGTTGACCAAAGTCAACCCTACCAGCGAAAATTAATAACACAGGCTTGCAGCATATCTTCCAGAACCTGAATAGTATGCTCTAACTGACCATCTATTTGCGGATGAAAAGTGGTGCTAAGCTCAACTCTAGTACCCAACTCTCCTTTAATAGACCGCCAGAAGTGCGAAGTAAACTGAGTACCTCGGTCGGAGATGATAGAAACTGGCACACTATGCAAACGAACAATCTCTCGAATATAGATCTGAGCCAACCTCTCGAAACTGTAGGAAGTCTGAACCTTATTCAACTGCCTGTAGTCGATACACATACGTATAGACATGTTCTTCTTCTTCACAAACAGAACCGGAGCACCTCACGGAGACACACTAGGCCTGATGAACCCTCTACTTAATAGATCCTAGAGCTGATCCTTAAGATCTTTTAACTCAGTAGGTGCCATCCAATATGGAAGAATGGAAATGGGCTTGGTGCCCGGTTTGACATCGATACCAAAATCAATGTCACGATTAGGATGAAGACCTGGAAGATCAGAAGGAAATACATCCGAATACTCGCAAACCATAGGAATAGACTCAAGAGGAGGTGTAGTGGCACTAGTATCATGAACATAGGCAAGATAAGCTAATCACCCCTTCTCAACCAGCCGTTGGGCGCTCAGAAAGGATATAACTCCCCTCGGCATGTGGCTATCGGCTTTCTTCCATATGATAGGAGGGATACCAGGCATCCGAAGAGTAATGGTTTGTGCTTGCAGTTCGGCCCCGAGGTAGGTTATGATTTACCTTTTAGACTGAGTTTAGTTAGATAATATATATTTGTATATTACTGGAATGCTAGGTTGGATTTTAGATACACTTTAGGCTTGAATCCTGTTTATCATGTTAATTGGCCATTTTGGCTTTTTAGCCTAGAACTGTATGTTATCCTTAGCCTAGGAGCTTTCTTCTCTGTGTGACTAGTATAGAATCCTTAGCATGGTTTTAGGAGGCTTTAGAGGTAGAATAGAGCTTTCCCGTTGGTTTTTGCTTTTATTTCTGTTTTACTGCTTTATTCGATTGTTGTGAGTAACTTTGGGCCTGAGGCCATGGCTAGGATTTGGATAGAGTTCCAGGTTAGTTCTCTTGGTTTGGAAGGTATTCTTGCCCTGTTTGATCTGATGGCGTGGTTTTTCCTCTATTTATGAACATTCATACTCATATCACATGGCATATCATTGGTATATCATGGATGGTTTTTCAAAGGTTTTTGGTTTGAAACAAGGCTTTACTATGGTTGTGGAGATTTCTGGACTTAAATAAAAATTACTTTGAATATTACTATGGGATTTTTGAAAGAAAAGGAGAACTACTATTTTATGCATATATTTATAGTTTGATGCGGTATTCTGGACCCCCGATGCGTTATTCCAGGTATTTTACTATTATATATATATATATGCATAGTCTGATATGGTATTCCGGGAGCCCGATGAAGTATTACGGGTTTATATTATTTTTCATTCATACATGCATCATCGTGCACCACATTGTATTAGCTTGGCACGTGGATTGACTCTGGTTGGCTTGATGTTGTTTTCCTTTCATTTTCTTTTGTTGGTTTATTGGCATGTCTCTGACTTTATAACTAGTTTTAGATAGATCCCTGTATAGTTAGCTGATTTCTTGTACTCTATTTATATATATTATCTTTCTGCGCTCGATCGGCCTATGATGCCTACTGAGTACCCATTGTCTTGGTACTCATACTACACTCTGCATCTCTTTTTCTGATGCAGCACCTAGTATGAGCCACCCTCGTTGATCTCCTATCATTCGAGACCCGTTGTTGTATGGATCGCGGTGAGCTCCCGACACTTTTGGAGACTTTACATGCTTTTCATCTTGTACATTCTGTCAATATTTTGTATTTTGGATAGACAACATCTGTTGTATAGCTACTCCTTACTTTAGTTGCTCTTGTACTAGTGACACCAGGTCCGGGTTAGTTCTCGAGTCTATTTTGTCTCGTTGGTCACTTTAGGGCCTTCTTATTTATATTTTGTACGATGGTATGTATATATGCTATTGGCCCTATCCTTTCGTTATATCTTTCACTTTTCTTTAGTTTGATTATTATTTATTGTCTTTCGCATGTTTAGGTTAGGCTTGTCTACTGGGGGGTTATGTAGACGCCATCATGGCCCAGTTTCGGGTCGTGACACTATGACCCGGATTAAAGTCCTTCCACTCAGAGATGATTTGTTCCCCTACATTCATGATGATTCCCTGCATAGCACAAGCAATACCAGGGCCCGGGCATAAGTTACATCAGTCTTGTTACTCGATGGGCGGATTCTTCGGGATACCAAGTTTAACCACCTCTTAGCATCAACAGAGAAGTAAGCACTAGTGATGCCCTCAGAACTGGGCCAGTAGACCTGATCGCTGAAATCTACATCTTTCAAGGTATCCCTCAACCATGTCATATACCAAAGTCTACCCCTGTCCTCATAGGCAGCAATCGAAACATGAGGCACTCCTAGCACCTTATTGAGAGTACGGGCGTCCACCGAAACATCTACCCCTCGGACCCAGATAGTTGGGTTGGGTTCATCCCAACGGACAGTAGGAAGGATAGCATAGAACTCCCACACCCATCCTATTTGTGCGGGAGGGGGAGCTATTAACAAGAGGTCCCAGTTGAGCTCTCGAACTCTGCGATGGAAGGCGACTGCTTTTCATCCACACCTATCAGCTTGCACCCCCTCTCATAGTACAAGCCCAGTCTCTGGTAATCCATGAACCTCTCCTGGCTAGCTTCGTCGGGGAAATGCTCATAAGGATACACGGGAAATTATCCTTCAGCCATTGGGTGTGATAACCTGCAATGTAATAAGAGATGGGGTTAGAACTCGATAAGGCATAAGGGATTAAGAAAAATGGGAAAAAAATTCTAAGTGTTAGCCTGGAGGGGCTACTGTTTTGCGGTAGTCCGCTATAGCGGATGATCGTCCGCTATGGCAGAACTATTATAGCAGATATTTCTCCACTATAGCGGGATCGCTATAGCAGAACCCAATCGCTATAGCAGTATTCATCGTCCTAGAAACTCCAAGGGTGCAATAATGGCGCCCCTTGACCCAAAACTCCATTTTTAACAATCCAAGGTTAGCTCAGTGCTTCTAAGGTATCCTATTATAGTTTTCTACAAATATTTGGGCATTATAACTCCTAATTTCTGTCCAAATCATGATTTTACTCAAGAACAACCCTTCACTTCCCACACCATTTTTGGGCCATTTTTGACCAAAAGTTGTATAATCCTTATGCCTAGAACACCTTAGAGACATTGTAAACTTAAGGGAAGCACTCATGCTTCGGGAAATTGCAAATAAACTAATTTTAGTTCAAGTTCAAAAACTAACTACAATGTATACCCCAAGTCACTATTTTCTACCACAATCCTTACTATAATCATGCAGGGAAGTAAAGTAGCAAGTGAGAACAATTGTTACCTGGAAATTTCGATGTTGAAAGCGTAGTGATCTGGAGGGAAAAGGGAGAGTTTGGGTTGAAAATAGGAGAGAATGGGGAGAAAACCCATTTCTCCCCTACTTCAATCTATTACCAACCGCTATAGCGGTCAGTACTCCACTATAGCGGAACCTCCATAGCGGTATAATATTCGCTATAGCAGACGATAGTTAGTTTTTAGAAAGGAAAGGTTCTCCCGGGTCTTTTTGAATTCCTCCACTTTGACGTGATACAGGCCCCAGATTTCTTGGGTACTCAGAATGAGGGACACGTGAAATATTTCTTGGGTAGTTTGGAAATTCTTCGTCAAAGCGAGATAATATTAATGTTTCCTTTTAGTTGGTGCGACTAATTAGGGGGAAGTTTGGTAACTTGCGTTGGTTCATAATTACGCGGTCACTTGGGACAGTGAGGGTCCCGGGCTAGTTCTTTTCATCTTCTGATATTCGAGATCGTTCGGGGAAGAACGATGGGTAAATTGGTATCTGTTGTAACGATCGAATCCACCATTATTTTAGGAATCACGAAGTCAAAAATTTTAGAAATTAATTAAAATTACGGTTGTGTTAAGTGGGGTAACGTGACAAAAAAAATTAGATTTTTTGGAAATTGTTCAGGCTGACATCACTCTGTTATAGCGGTATTTATTCTGCTATAGCAGTAACACCATAGCGGAAGGTCAACCGCTATAGCGGAGGGACGAGAGGCAGTAGCCTCAAGACGGGTTTTTAATAAAAGAATTTTCCTCCTCAGTTGGAAACTATATGAGGGTTTCTCCAAAACTCTTCCTAGGCTTCTCCAAGGCTTGGGAGCCATGAGGAGGAGGGATTCCAGCTAAAAGGATGTGAAACTATGGATTCGGGCCTGCAAAATCGTCAAGGAACGCCTTCACGGAGCTAGAAAGGGCATGGAACAGCTGCTCGACATCAAGGTTGGCTAGGTTTTCTTCACAGAGTAGATTTGACCGCTTTCATTTCCTATTTATTGTATATAATGAAAGGGAGAATCCATGTTTAGGTCTTCGGGCATAGAGTCTGGAGGAAGATTGTTGGGTTAATTGGTTGAATTGGAAATAGTAGATTTATGATAATGCATTGTGATATTCTGGGTGTATACTTATTTTGGTATGGTTTTTCTAATGAAATACAGAGACTAGACTGTCGGGAAGGTTCGGGGAACCGGGAGGGGTTAGTAATTAACTAATGTATAAGGAACGAAAGTTCTGGAAAATAAATTTGTATAATTAGAATATCGTAATGGTTGTGTTTCCAAGGCTACGGGAGGTTTTTCCATGTTGTATCTCGGTCCTAGGAGGAGGGTCAGGAATAAAGGTATCTAATGGCATGTTTATAAGGGTGATTCGGGGTTAGTCTTCGGACGGAATTTAACGGTTCATTGTGTACCCGAAATAGGGTAGGTGATGGTTATTGATTCATGTATGCATTGTAGGTTGTGTACTTTTTTCTAGGTATTGTATGAGTTGCATGCTTAGGGAATGATTTAGGAATGTCTAAGGGTCCTGTTATCAGTCTTGTGAAATGAACTAGGTGTTATTGCTTGTTGGTTTACAAGTGTTGATTGTTCATTGTTTGTGATTGTGGATTTCTGTGTGACATTTGGTTGGCTCGGGTACCACGCCTGATACAGGTTTACTAACGGTTGGCTCGGGTACCTGTAATGACCCTCCAAGTTATTTTGTGAAATTTTACTTATTTTTTCTGCTTTAACCCTCCTCGTAGTCTTTATATATGATTTATAACTTTTGGGAGTGGATAGTATGGACCTCAAGGTATTCGGGAGCGACTTAAGTCATTGGTTGGAATCTTAAGTTTTAAGGGAGTTAAGTTTGATAACTGTCAATCTTCAGTCAAGACGACCTCAGATTGGTGTTTTGGTGTTCCCAATAGGTCCAGAATGTACTTTTTAGTCAATTGACATATTTGGTCTAATTTCATGAGGTTCCGAATAAATTCTGAGGGTTTATTTGAAGTTTTGACTATTTTAGATAATTAATTTAGTTGGGATTAATGGGTCATGTCCATAATTTTTATATAAAATAATAAATTTAAGTAGAAAGGGTTTAACTTGTTAAAAGGATAAAATTAAGAAGCTCAAGCAAAGAACGGCTGGGCAGAAAGCTGCGACACTGATTGAGTTCGGGGAGGAGCTTCTCGTTGCTTCAGGTTAGATTTTTGTGAACTCTTGATTATGTATATAGTAAGTAGTACTAATAGATGAGAAAGGAAAGAGGGCCAGAGAGAGTAACATAATTGGTTTGTTAGCAGTAGGGTATTCCCGTCGTCTAAATCAATGATGAATGCTTATGTCATCACCATTAACTGATAAATTTCTATGGTATTTATAAATGTATTCATATAGGTAGTATATTGATGATATGGGTGAATTGAAGTAACACCTCAAGATGGTGTATTTGTTACCGGTGAATTAGGTTATAAGCAATACTCTATTAGAGTTGGTTTAAGCTAAAGAATAATTATGAGCCAATGATGCCTTTGCAATTAGGGAAATCGTGTCCAGCAATGATAACGTGAGTTGGGTTTCTTTCTTGTGGTGTTTTTGGAATTGGGGTGTGAATGGGTCAATAATGAGCTTGTCATATATAATTATCATTTGTTGCTTTTTGAATCATGTCTCTTATAATAATTTGGTAATGATTGCCAATCATTAGGCAATAACAATAGTGAAGTGGAAGTTTATGGTTCCTGCATAGGTTAATAGTGAAGTATTGTTTTCGTTCTTAGCTTCCAAACTTCCGAGACTTCAAAGAGTTCTAGGTCTAGGATTCTTAAAAAAAAATCTTGATTTGGGAGTTGAATAATGATCCGCTTTAGCTGAAATTTGACGTGCTAGTTATTATGTGTTGAACAGATTTTGACCGTTTGGAAGCATTACATAAGGGCAAGTTCGTTACTTGACACTTGGGCTTCGTTTTGAGGGAGGTAGAGATTTCTATTTCTTTTCGAAGTGTTAGTTTTATTATATTGAATGAACTTAAGGGTAATGAGTAATGAGAGAGTCCCGTATAAATGAGATAACGAGCATTTATACGGGTACCGGTGCTATGCTATGGGAAATTCTAATGGAAATTATTATCGGTTGATAGAATCTCATAAGTTGTGATACAATTGAACTGTTGAGACTCATGAATTATGCGAACTGGATTGTGATTGATAAACTCATTTATTGTACTTGATCATACACATTTATTCATACCACTTTTACTGTTGCATGATAATTAATATTTCCCACTGAATTATTTGTAAAATTCATATTCTTATTAAGCCGATGGGAAATGGTTCCGGCAAGTGACATCATGCAAAGCCGATGGGAAATGGTTCCAGCGAGTGGTACTGTGATTACTTATGAGATTCAGGTTCTTATTATGCCAATGGGAAATGGTTCCGGCGGGTCTTATTATGCCGATGGAAAATGGTTCCGGCGGGTTTTATTGTGTCAATAGGAAATAGTTCTGGCGGATATATTCCGGTTTACTTTTGGCCAGTACATTGTATTGCATTACAATTAACCTGCATTGCACACCATATTGAATTGTTCTGGATACGTGCCTTATTTATTGTGTTGTGGTGACTTATATTGTGGAAAATATTTATACTTGTGACAAAGAGAACTTTTAAGATACATCTCGTTATCGCTTCTAGAAGGAGTTAGTAATCAAATCTTTGCTTAGTACACGTGTTTCCCGTACTCACTCTATACTTGCTGCACCTTTTTGCGTGCAGAACTGAGCCAGATACTAGGAATACTTGACTTGTTGTCTGTGTTCCAGGCTGCTGCGGTTAGGATTCAGGGTGAGCTGCTTTCCATTTGGCAGTACTGGATTCTAGAAATTCTTTATATTTTCTATCTTACTTTCTTCCAGACAGTTATTTTAGTTTTCACAGACTTATTTTGTATTCGTAGATGCTCTTGTACTAGTGTCACCAAGTCTTGGGATAGTTGAATTGAACCTTTTTATTTCGCAATTATAAGAACTAATTGTTTATTTTTATATTATTTTCACAATATTTATATTGTTAAATGGTTAGTAAAGGAAAGAGGTTCGCCTACGGGGATGGTGGGTGCCCTCATGGCCTAATGAAATTTTGGGTCGTGACAACATGGTATCAGAGCATGGTTTATAGGAAGTACAAGAGCAGAGTCTAGTAGAGTCTCACAGATCGGTGTGGAGACGTCCGTATTTATCTTCGAGAGGCTATAGGACTTTAGAAAACTTCTATTCTTTCTTTCTTTATCGTGCATAGTTGGTCTTACTAAATACTAAGCATTTCTATTTTATTCTATCACAGATTGTGAGAACACGATCTACTAGTGCTAATGGTCACACACTTGCACCTGTGTTTATACCTATACTAGTTGCTCAGGTTGTGGCACATGGGTGAGGCAGGGGGCGAGGTAGAGGCAGGGCACGAGCTGCTTCACCAGTTAGGGCTAGGGCACCGATAGTTGCTCAGGTACCTGTTAGGGTAGAGTCACATGAGGAGGATGCTCATATTCCAGAGGATGATCAGATTCATGATGCGTAGGTAGTCCCAGATCAGGTGACACCTGGATTTATTGCTACACCCGTACTTCAGGATACTTTGCTTCGTGTAGTGGGATTGTTAGAGGGGATGGCTCAGAGTGGAGGTGTGACTAGTACTCCAGAGGGTTCACAGACTAGAGTTGGGGTCTGTCAACAGCCTATCCCAGTTTTTCATGGATGAGCGGGTCAGCCAACGGCTATAGTAGCTGGGTTTGATTGTATGCTTTTGCCGGGTGCAGGAGCGGTTATGTTGGATGGGGAGAAGAGGAGGTTTGAGAGGTTCAGGAAAATGGACCCACCTCAATTTCAGGGTGGCCAGACTGAGGATGTGTATGAGTTCTTGGTAAGTTGTCATGAGAGGCTCTAGAGTGTGGGATTAGTGCAGTCTCATGGTGTTGACTATACAGCGTTGCAAATGCATGGTCCCTCTAAACAGTGGTGGCGTTCCTATGTTGACTCTAGACCTACAGGATCTCACCCTATGACTTGGGAGTCATTTGCATAGACTTTTCTTGATCAATTTGTTCCTCGTAGCTTGAAGGAGGAGTGTAGGCATCAGTTTGAGCATTTGACTCAAGATGGAATTTCAGTGACTGAGTATGAGGCTCGATTCCATGCATTATCTCGTTATGCCTTGATGATTCTACCGAATGAGACTGAGAGGATTCGCAGGTTCGTGAGGGGTCTTACTTTCAGGATCCGAGAGGCAGTGTTCTCTACAGCTCAGTCAGGAGCTACTTTTCAGAGGGTCATTGAGGTGGCCAAGAAGTTTGAGCTTATGCGTCATGAAGAGTTTGGGGATCAGAGGGACAAGAGGTCCCGCACTTCTGGTCAGTTTAGTGGTACCTCATCTGGAGGTAAGGGATCTTTTAGGAGAGATTTTTGTTTTCAGCATAGTAGACCAGTTCAAGCAGCCCTTCAGGCGTCCTAGGGAGGTCATTTGGGACAAGGTTCCCAAGGGTATTCTCAGGGATCTTCTAGTCATGCAGGTCATTTAGATCACCCTCATTCTACACAGTAGACGATTGCACCTAGGACTTGTTATGAGTATGGTGAGCCTAGTCATATTAAGAGAAATTGCCCTCGACTCAGACAGAGAGCACATCATCAGGTTCTCAGGGTCCTCCTAGAACAGCAGCACATCCATGTAGGGGCTGAGGTGGTTCTCAGGCAGGCCAAGGTGGTCATCAGGCGGGACGAGGTGGTGGTCGAGGGGGTGCTCAGGTTGATGGTGGTAAGGCTCATTGTTATGCTTTTCCAGGCCATCCAGAGGCGGAGACATCTTATGCAGTTATCACATGTATTATTTCAGTATGTCATCGACCTGCTATAGTTTTGTTTGACCCTGGTGCTACTTTCTCCTACGTGTTGGCATATTTTGCTTTGGGCTTAGATAGGCTATGTGATACTCTTTCTATGCCTATTCATGTTTCTACACTAGTGGGTGATTCCTTAGTGGTTGATTGGGTGTACTGATCCTGTATTGTAACTTTAGAGGGATATGACACGTGAGTAGACTTAATTATATTGGATATACTAGATTTTTACATCATACTGGGTATGGATTGGCTTTCTCCCATCATGCAGTTCTAGATTGTTATGCCAAGACTGTGACTTTAGATATGCTGGGTATTCCTAAATTAAAGTGGCAGGGCACTCTCAATCCTTATTTGGGGAAGGTAATTTCATTTTTGAAGGCTCAGCGCATGGCTGAGAAGGGATGTCTCACTTATTTAGCTTATCTTCATGATACTTGTGTTGATACTCCTCCATTGGAATCATTTTCAGTGGTGAAAGAATTTCCAGAGGTGTTCCCAACTGATCTTTCGGGTATGCCACCTGACCGTGATATTGATTTTGGTATTGACTTGGAGCCGGGCACTCAGCCCATTTCTATATCTCCATATCGGATGGCTCCAGCAAAATTGAAGGAATTGAAGGAGCAGTTGCAAGATTTGTTGAGTAAGGGCTTTATTAGGCCTAGTGTTTCTCCTTGGGGTGCTCCTTTCCTATTTGTGAAGAAGAAGGATGGCACTATAAGGATGTGTATTGACTACCGACAATTGAATAAGGTGATGATTAAGAACAGGTATCCTATTCCACGTATTGATGACTTGTTTGATCAACTTCAGGGAGCCTCAGTATTTTCTAAGATTGATTTGAGCTCTAGTTATCATCAGTTGAAGATTAGGGCGGAGGATATCCCAAAAATAGCCTTTAGGACCCGTTATGGCCATTATGAGTTTCTGGTTATGTCTTTTAGGCTGACAAATGCCCCAGCAACATTCATGGAGTTGATGAATGGGGTGTTCAGACCCAATTTGGATTCCTTCATTATAGTTTTCATTGATGATATTTTGATCTATTCTCATAGTAAAGAGGAGCATGAGCATCATTTGAGGATTGTGCTTCAGACTTTGAAGAAGGAGAGACTTTATGCAAAATTTTCCAAGTGTGACTTTTGGCTTGATTTTGTGACATTTTTTGGGCACGTGGTGACCAAGGATGGTATTATGATTGATGCAAAGAAGATTGAGGCAGTTAGAGATTGGACTAGGCCTACTTCACCTACCGAGATTCAGAGTTTTGTGGGCTTGGCTGGTTACTACAGACCGTTTATGCAGGGTTTCTCTTTTATTGCATCTCCATTGACAAAACTAACTCAGAAGAATGTGAATTTTCAGTGGTCTGAGGAGTGTGAGGTGAGCTTTCAAAATCTCAAGACACTGTTGACTTTAGCCCCGATCTTGACCTTGCCAGTGGAAGGTGAAGGCTTCACACTGTATTGTGATGCTTCACGGGTTGGTCTTGGGTGTGTTTTGATGCAAAAAGGTAAGATAATAGCGTATGCTTTGAGGCAGTTGAAGGTTCATGAGAGAAACTACCCTACTCATGACTTGGAGTTGGCAGCGGTAGTTTTTGCTTTGAAGATTTGGAGGCATTACTTATATGGGGTGCCTTGTGAGGTATTCACGGATGATCGCAGTCTTCAGTATATTTTCACCCAGAGGGATCTAAATTTGAGGCAGAGGAGATGGTTGGAGCTTCTTAAGGATTATGACGTCACTATTTTATATCACTCGGGCAAGGTGAATGTGGTAGCTGATGCTTTGAGTCGAAAATCAGTTAGTATGGACAGCTTGGCTATGCTGCTAGTGGAGGATCATCCTTTGGCCATAAATGTGCAGTCCTTGGCTAATAGCTTTGTGAGACTTGATATTTCAGAGCCTGGTAGAATTCTTGCTCGTGTTGAGGCACTATCTCTCTTATTGGATCAGATCAAGGCTAGACAATTTAAAGATGAGAAGTTGAAGATCATTCGAGGTAAGGTGTTAAAGGGTAAAGCTAAAGAAGCAATTGTTAATCCAGAGGGTATTTTAAGAATAAAGGGTCATATTTGTGTTTCTAGAGTTGGTGATTTGACCAAGTTGATTATGGAAGAGACTCATAGCTCTAGATATTCTATTCATCCGGGAGTAACAAAAATGTATCAAGATCTGAAGCAGCATTATTGGTGGTGTCGAACGAAAAAGGATATTGTAGAGTATGTCTCTCGATGTTTGAACTGTCAGCAGGTTAAGTATGAGCACTAGAGGCCAGGTGGTACGATTCAGAGGATGCCTATACCTGAGTGGAAGTGGGAGAGGATTGCTATGGATTTTGTGGTAGGATTTCCACGGACTTTGAGAAAGTTTGATGTTGTTTGGATTATTGTGGATATATTGACTAAGTCTGCTCACTTTGTGCCAGTTCAGACTTCATACAATGTAGAGAGGTTGGCTAGAATTTACATCCAGGAGATAGTGCGCCTGCATGGTGTTCCAATTTCTATTATTTCAGACCGAGGTACTCAATTTACATCTAACTTCTGGAGGTGTATGCAGAAGGAATTGGGTACTAGGGTGGATCTTAGTACGGCCTTTCATCCATAGACCGATGGCCAGTTCGAGCAGAATATTCAGGTGTTAGAGGATATGCTATGGGTGTGTGTAATTGATTTTGGTGGTTATTGGGACCAATTCTTACCATTAGCGGAGTTTGCTTACAACAAGAGTTACCATTCTAGCATTCAGATGGCCCCATTTGAGGCTTTATATGGTAGGAGATGTCATTCTCCGGTGGGTTGGTTTGATGCGTTCAAGGTCAGGCCTTGGGGTACAGATTTATTGAGGGATTCCTTAGATAAGGTCAAGTTGATTCAGGAGAGACTACTCACAACTTAGAATAGACAAAAGAGTTTTGTGGATCAGAAGGTTCGCGATTTAGAGTTCATGGTTGGAGAGGTCTTTTTGAAAGTATCACCTATGAAGGGAGTTATGAGGTTTGGGAAAGAGGGAAAGCTCAGCCCTAGGTTCATTGGTCCATTTGAGATACTTCGACGTATTGGAGAAGTGGCGTATGAGCTGGCTATGCCACCAAACTTGTCAGGTGTTCATCCGGTATTCCATGTTTCAATGTTGAAGAGATGTCATGGTGATGGTTCCTATGTGATTCAATGGGACTCGGTGCAGTTTGACCAAGGCCTGGCATTTGAGGAGGAGCCAATAGCTATTCTAGATAGGCAGGTGAGAAAGCTGAGATCTAAGGAGATAGCATATGTGAAGGTACAGTGGAGGCATCGTCCTGTGGAGGAAGCAACATGGGAGGTTGAGTGCGGCATGCGGAGCAGATATCCTCATCTCTTCATTAGTCCAGGTACCTTCTCTCTCTTTACGTTCGAGGATGAATGTTTATTTTAGTGGTGGATGATGTAACGACCCTCCAAGTTGTTTTGTGAAATTTTACTTATTTTTCATGCTTTAACCCTCCTCGTAGTCTTTATATATGATTTATAACTTTTGGGGGTGGATAGTATGGACCTCAAGGTATTCGGGAGCGACTTAAGTCATTGGTTGAAATCTTGAGTTTTAAGAGAGTTAAGTTTGATTACGGTCAATCTTCAGTCAAGACGACCTCGGATTGGTGTTTTGGTGTTTCCAATAGGTCCGGAATATTTTTTTAGTCAATTTACATATTTGGTCTAATTTCATGAGGTTCCGAATAAATTCTGAGGGTCTATTTGAAGTTTTGACTATTTTAGATAATTAATTTAATTGGGATTAATGGGTCAGGTCCATAATTTTTATATAATAATAATTTAAGTAGAAAGGGTTTAACTTGTTAAAAGGATAAAATTAAGAAGCTCAAGCAAAGAACGGCTGGGCAGAAAGCTGCGACATTGATTGAGTTCGGGGAGGAGCTTCTCGTTGCTTCAGGTTAGATTTTTGTGAACTCTTGATTATGTATAAACTAAGTAGTACTAATTGATGAGAAAGGAAAGAGGGCCAGAGAGAGTAACATAATTGGTTTGTTAGCAGTAGGGTATTCCCGTCGTCTAAATCAACGATGAAGGTTTATGTCATCACCATTAACTGATAAATTTCTATGGTATTTATAAATGTATTCATATAGGTAGTATATTGATGATATGGGTGAATTGAAGTAGCACCTCAAGATGGTGTATTTGTTACGGATGAATTAGGTTATAAGGAATACTCCATTAGAGTTGGTTTAACCTAAAGAATAATTATGAGCCAATGATGCCTTTGCAATTAGGGAAATCGTGTCCAGCAATGATAACGTGAGTTGGGTTTGTTTCTTATGGTGTTTTTGGAATTGGGGTGTGAATGGGTCAATAATGAGCTTGTCATATATAATTATCATTTGTTGCTTTTTGAATCATGTCTTTTATAATAATTTGGTAATGATTGCCAATCATTAGGCAATAACAATAGTGACGTGGAAGTTTATGGTTCCTGCATAGGTTAATAGTGAAGTATTGTTTTCGTTCTTAGCTTCCAAACTTCCGAGACTTCAAAGAGTTCTAGGTCTAGGATTCTTAAAAAAAAAAATCTTGATTTGGGGGTTGAATAATGATCCGCTTTAGCTGAAATTTAACGTGCTAGTTATTATGTGTTGAACAGATTTTGACCGTTTGGAAGCATTACATAAGGGCAAGTTCGTTACTTGACACTTGGGCTTCGTTTTGAGGCAAGTAGAGATTTCTATTTCTTTTCGAAGTGTTAGTTTTATTGTATTGAATGAACTTAAGGGTATTGGGTAATGAGAGGGTCCCGTATAAATGAGATAACGAGCATTAATACGGGTACCGGTGCTATGCTATGAGAAATTTTTATGGAAATTATTATCGGTTGATAGAATCTCATAAGCTGTGATACAATTGAACTGTTGAGATCCATGAATTATGCAAACTGGATTGTGATTGATAAACTCATTTATTGTACTTGATCATACACATTTATTCATACTATTTTTACTATTGCATGATAATTGTTGGTTGATATTGCCCACTGAATTATTTGTAAAATTTATATTCTTATTAAGCCGATGGGAAATGGTTCTGAAAAGTGACATCATGCAAAGCCGATGGGAAATGGTTCCAGCGAGTGGTACTGTGATTACTTATGAGATTCAGGTTCTTATTATACCGATGAGAAATAGTTCTGGCGGATCTTATTATGCCAATGAAAAATAGTTTCGGCGGGTTTTATTGTGCCGATGGAAAATAGTTTCGGCGGATATATATCGATTTACCTTTGGCCAGTGCATTGCATTGCATTACATTTCACCTGCATTGCACACCATATTGAATTATTCTAGATACATGCCTTATTTATTGTGTTGTGGTGACTTATATTGTGGCAAAATATTATACTTGTGACAAAGAGAATTTTTAAGATACATCTCGTTATTGCTTCTAGAAGGAGTTAGTAATCAAATCTTGCTGAGTACACGTGTTTTCCGCACTCATTCTATACTTGTTGCAGCTTTCTGCGTGCAGGAACTGAGCCAGATACTAGAAATACTTGACTTGTTGTCTGTGTTCGAGGCTGCTGCGGTTAGGATTTAGGGTGAGCTTCTTTCTCTTCGGCAGTACTAGATTCTAGAGATTCTTTATTTTTCTGTCTTACTTTCTTCCAGACAGTTATTTTAGTTTTCACATACTTATTTCGTATTCGTAGATGCTCTTATACTAGTGTCACCAAGTCTTGGGATAGTTGGATTTGAACCTTTTTATTTCGCAATTATAAGAATTGATTGTTTATTTTTATATTATTTTCACATTATTTATATTGTTAAATAATTAGTGAAGGAAAGGGGTTCACCTACGGGGATGGTGGGTGCCCTCATGGCCTAATGAAATTTTGGGTCGTGACAGTACCACGCCTGGTATGGGTATACTAACGGTTGGCTCGAGTACCACGCCTGGTACGGAAATCTCATAATGGTTGGCTCGGGTACCACGCCTGGTATGGGTTTATTTTATTGCATTATTGTATTCTTGTGAAGGTTCCATGAGCGGACAGAGTTGTATTCTTGAACTGTGAAAATTGCATATGGTCCATGAGAGGCCGGGATATTATATTGATTTATATTTGGTCTTGGTGTAGACTGAGTTTGTCATGCTAACACTTAGATGTTGTTAGGGGATCCCGGGGTGGGTCCGGACTATGTAAAAAAGGAAGTTAATTATACATATATTGTCGTCATTTAGCGTGTCAATGGCAGTCAGGGATTGCTTATGGTTAATAAGCTAAGGGTCGGTCTTGGTGTAGACCGGGGTAACCTGTTAAACACTTAGATGTGGTTAGGGGATCCTTGGAGGATCCGGGTTATCTGATTAAAAAAAAGGATTTAGATGTAACTCTATGGTTGTCATGAAATGTGTCAACGTGAATTTGGTATGGTTGATAAATTGGGAGGAAGCCTGAGAGTCTGGGGTTGTAGTTGCTGGTTGTTATAAACAGGTTGGAAGGTTGTCCTAGAGGTCCATAAAGAGTCCGGACACTGGTAAGTAATACTATGGGTATAAGTGGTTTGGTTGGGCAGTTAGCCAGGTTAAGTCTGAATGTCTAGTCAAGACAGTTGACTTGGGTAACGGAAGGATAGTCCAGGCATGGACACGGATATTGGTAAAGGTTAGTGAAACTTGAGAAGTTTAGTGGTAAGTGAGACTTGGGAAGTCCTAGATGTTAGGGATAAGACTAGGGTGGTGGAGTTGGTAGCAAAAGGTTAGGAAGGTTGGTTCCGAAGGGGGGGGGGATTGATAAAGGCGATTGTGAAAGGGGTTGAAGTATTTAACTGATGTATTTTATCTTAATTTCTAAATGATAGTAAGAGTAAATTCGGGTCAACCGATGATGCCTACTAGTACGTGTGTTTGTACTGATTCTATTTTTGTTATACCTTTGTGGGTATAGTTTGGTTGCAGGGTTGGTGATGTTCTACAGGTTCAGGATGGCGGTGATCTTTCAGCAGCTCCTATTTCTTTTCTATGGTGGGAGTTGTGTCTTCTTCAGCTATGTACCATCTTGTAGTAGCTTTTGTACCAGCTTAGACTAGGTTCTAGGGAGGGCTGCCTAATATTGTAAAAGATTTTTCGCAAGTAATATGAGTCCTTTATTTTCTAAAATTTTGTAAAGGAAGTTCCATGTATTAAAAAGAGTTTTAATTCATGATTTATGTTCTTTTCCGCTTTGCCTGTTGGTTCGGGTGGTAAGGGTTCTCCTATCTAGGTGGATCAGAGTAGGTGCCCGCACGGTCCGGTATTTGGGTCGTGACATAGTCACTTGGCTTTTTTACTAGAAAAATTATTTTAACTCAAAAATAATTATTTTAACTCAAAAATAATTATTCTAAGTCAAAAATAATTATTTTAACTCAAAAAAATAAAATCTATGTCATTAAATGATAACTATTTTACCATTTTCAACTTTAATTCAAAATTTGAATTTACACAACAATCTCTAATTAATATGATTTCTTAAATTAAGAAAGTTGATTATGAAAAATCTATACTACCTCAATTATATAATCTCAATTTTTTTTATATTTCAATGAAAAAAATAAATCTATATATTATTAAAAGGAGGGTAGTATGCATCGGGGTTAAGCCAAGTGGCATCTTGAGAACTAGCCACTTGACTTTTTTATAACAAAAAATATTTTAACTCAAAAATAATTATTTTAAGTCAAAATTAATTATTTTAAGTCAAAAAAATAAAATCTATGTCATTAAATGATAACTATTTTACCATTTTTAACTCTAATTTAAAATTCAAAATTTAAATTTACACAATAATCTCTAATTAATATGATTTCTTAAATTAAGAAAGTTGATTATGGAAAATCAATACTACCTCAATTATATAATCTCAATTATTTTTTATATTTCAATCAAAAAAAATATATAATGAGATCTATATATTATCAAAAGGAGGGTAGTATGCATTGTGGTTAAGTCAAGTGGCATCTTGAGAACTAGTCACTTGACTTTTTTACAATAAAAATTATTTTAACTCTTATTTTTAGTCAAAAATAATTATTTTAAGTCAAAAAAATAAAATCTATGTCATTAAATGATAACTATTTTACCATTTTCAACTCTAATTTTTTCACGACCCAATTTCTCGGTCATGATGGCACCTACAACCCCTAGTAGGCTAACCAATCCCCGTAGCCCAGAACGGTTAGCAATGTGCTACCTTCTAACAGTTTAAGCGGAAGAACAACTAAATAAGCGGAAGCAAGGGAACAAGATGAATAAACCGGATAACAGGAGTAATATAAATACAAAGCAGAAGCTATACCACCCAAAATCCGGTATCATAGCGTATAAGAGACCAATCTACCTAAGGAGTACAAAGGATCCAAAAGTAATATACATACACCATGTCTCTGAAGCTATAAGAGTACAAAATATATAGAATAACTAAAGCTAAGCTCCGGTCGACTAGAGCTCACCCTCAGTCCAGAGTATCACCAAAACAGCACCTCGCACGAGTCTCCCACGAGCTAACGACGATGCCCCACACTAGGATCTGCACCAGAAGATGAAGTATGTAGGGTGAGCACCAAATGCGAAGCATAAGGTACCAAGTAGGTATCATAGGCCGACTGGGCACATAAGATAAAAGAGTAATAACAGACAGAATAGAAGCAAGCAGTCATGGAAATCAATGAAAAGTACACAGGAACTAGCCCAGAGGGAAGACAACAAGAACAGCATACAAGACTAGCAAATAGAATATATATACAACATGCACAAGTAAAAGTAAGGCACAACGCACCTGGATCCTTGCAACAACAGTATATACATAGAGAGTTCTAGAAATGGACGGTATACCAGTAACCTCAAGTATAAGGAATGGAAGGGAAAAGTAAAGGTAGACATGCTCGGAAAACAGGAAACAACAATCAAACTAGTCATATCATTCTCAAGTCCAGAAACTAACAGCCTAGCACTATCCAACTCCACACTTGCAACAGTAACGGGGAACAATTCCGTAATAAAATAACAAGAGTCTACCTACAGTCCCTCGGTCGCCCATACAACCGAGGAACACAACCAAGCGAAAACAAACCCTCTAGCATCCCATACTACCGGAGCATACAATCAACAAATAGCAAACAAGGGTGGTACCTCAAACAATGGATGGTATGATGCCATGCTAAAACAAGAGTGATAGTAGTACCGTATGTCACCTGCTTCCGGCAACCTATAAGGCCTAGAAGACAGGATCCATGAAAGGTCGCACCCGTATACCCCTACTATGCCGTATACCCTCCCTCTAACACCCGCAGCTTGCAGCTTCTGGTCCAGAACGGCAAGGTCCATGGAGGCCCCTGACCAACATACTAAATGCCCCTCAATCTCAAAACAAATCCTCAAGTAAAGCTGCCTGGAGGGTATCCAGGTCTAAAACAATAAGCCCAATAGCTCTAGCACCCGGCCCCGCCTAGTCCAACAACACCCTGGATGCTGTAGTAAATAAGTCTAGCCCTTGACCCCGTCGAGTCCAGTGTAAGTTGAACTAGTGATAAAATATCCCTTAAAACTTCCTTACCCTAAGAAGATCCATTAATATGGTACCAAAACTCTTTTAAATCATTTTTACCAAAACGGGCCTCACGGGCCATGCAAGGTTTAGAAAAATAGTCCCAGTAGGCCCGAAGCCAAAAACCGCACTAAAACATGAGTAAAACCTCTTTAGATGCATGGACATGATATGATCAAACACAGATAGCCGCCCCGCAGCTCACAATCAATCCTACGGCCCTGCACAGGCTCCGAAGCTACTCAGCAAGCATAACCAGCCTAAAAGGATATCTCTATGTTCGGGACTCGCGGACATTCCTAATAATCCCACCATCTACACTATAGAGTCAACAAGGCCTCACAGGACCCCAAGGGTGATAATATCAACTACTAAGAATACTACACACAACGGAGGAAAGAAATGGGTGGAACATGGAAAAGCAGCCAAGGTCTGTGGTACCAACTTAATAACCCAACTCAAGGATGCTAGCCAGTACAATTTTATCGGATATATGCAGTTTAGGAGTTAGACCCTAACTTACCTATCGTTCGATGACAAGCTGCCCGAACAACAACGTCCAAGCCCGAATCACTCCGAGAGATCCCGAATGACAAACAAACTATCATAAACATAAATAAAATGTTAAAACGACTCTATCGATATCTATATTGCTACAATTGTAGACGGGTCAAAAATACCGGTTAAAAGTGGGCTTACGGGGCCCACACCTAAAACCAAAAATGAAAAGAATCACGACGACCCCAATGATGCCAAGAAGGCATGCTCCAAATTTGAGCACATTTGGCCAAGAGAAGGCGCCAAAACATCCCGCTCAACTCAGGGTTTAAAGAATAGAATTTCAAAAATAAAAATAGAAATTAAGCAAGAATTACTTACCACAAGGATGGAATTCAGGCCAAGACGAAGAATTCTTCACCCTCACGAGCATGCACAAGCTACAAAAAAGCCACTACAACAAATTCTCAAGGTTGGAAGAAGAGAAACAATGGAGGAATTTAGAAAATTCAAGGAGGAAGAAGCTTACCAAAACACGAAGGACTATGTAAAATACACGAACAATTGAGTCCCCAAAGCTTATAATTGATTTAGAGCAAAATGGTGGAGAGAAATTTGAGTTTTAGAGTGAGAAAGTTTGAGAAAGAATACTGGAAAAATGAAATAACTGAAATTTGTAGCTGCTTGAAAATGGCCAGCGCCATCGGCGTTGAAGGCCTGCCACAGGCCAGCGCGATTGCGCTGCTTGGGCGCCGTTGGCGCTGAAGGCTGGCCTGCAACTATTTTTCTGCAATTTTTTGAAAACTCTCCGGGGCATTCCGGGCACAATCGAAACCCGATATTTAAAATCCAATAATGCTAATAGAGTGGAAACGACGTTCCGGACTCAACGGAATCAATGAAACTTTCATATGAGGTCATTTCAGAGAAATGTTGACCCAAGTCAACACTAATGAAAAGGAACTCAAAGGCTCGAAATGAGTCTGGCTCACCCAGAACCCGAACCACCCACCTTCCTAGCCCAAAGTCAATATTCCAGAGTTGATGGAATTATCGGATTTCGAATCCGACACTCCGATCATCAAAAGTCACCCGAAGTTACACTTTCAACTCCAAATGTCCTGAAAACTGAGAAAATAACACAAAACTCACACTGGAAGTTCTCAGGCCTCAACTAAAGGTCTAACTAGACCAAACTCAATGCTCCGGAGCTAACGGAACTGCCAGAATTCAATTCCGAGCACGTTAGCTAAGAATGTTGACTAAAGTCAATGATATTCTAACTTTAAACTCTAAAACAGGCAAATGGCCAAAATGACCAAACGAACGACCAGGGAACCAAACTACCGGTCCCAGCAATCCATAAATGACTTGGGGCCGCTACAGAGAAGCTCTAAAAGTACAATAAATGCGTAAACGCGAAGTTGACCGAAAGGGTCATCATAACATCCACTAATAAAAAGACTTTCGTCCTCGAAAGTCAAGAAGAAGGTAGTACTTGAAGGCTCTAACAACTGTGGATACTGAGCACGCAACTCACACTCGGTCTCCCAAGTAGCCTCCTCGATCAAACGGTGCCTCCACTGAACTTTCACAACCGGAATCTCCCTAGATCTCAATCTCCTGATATCCCTGGCCAGAATAGTTATCGGCTCCTCAACAAATGACAAGCTCTCATCCAATTGAACTGAATCCCAATGCAACATGTGAGACTCATCTGGCACATGCTGGTGCAATATTAAGACATGAAAAATGGGATGAACAGTTGAAAACATCGGAGGCAAGGCTAACATATAGGCAACACTACCAACCCTCTGCAGAATCTCAAACGGCCCAATAAACCTGGGGCTAAGCTTGCCCCGCCGACCAAATCTCACCACACCCTTCACGGGCGATACTCGAAGGGAAACCAAGTCACCAACACTGAACTCCAAGGCACGAAGTCTACGATCAGCGTAGCTCTTCTGCCTACACTGGGCTGCTCTAAGCCTATCCTGAATCAAATAGACTCGGTCCAAGAAATCTCTAAGCAAATTTGTACTCTGCGGTCTGGACTCTAACTCATCAAACCAACCAATCGATGATCTGCAATGCCTACCATATAGAGCCTCGAATGGTGTCATGCCAATGCTCGAATGGAAACTATTATTATACGCAAACTCGGCCAATGGTACAAACTGATCCCATGAACCCCCAAAGTCAAGAACACATGCCCGTAGCATGTCCTCCAGTACCTAAATAGTCCTCTCGGACTGACCATTTGTCTGAGGGTGGAAAGAAGTACTAAGCTAAACCTTTATGCCCAAATCCCTCTATATAGCTCTCCAGAATTGAGATGTGAATTGAGTGTCGCGGTCTGAAATGATAGAAGCTGGGACCCCATGCAACCGAACAATCTCATGAATGTAGATCTGAGCTAGCCTCTCAGCCCCATAAAAAGTCTGAACTGGCAAGAAGTGTGCTGACTTAGTCAGCCTATCAATGATCACCCAAATAGAATCAAACCCTTAAGAAGTACGAGGCAAGCCAATAACAAAGTCCATAGTAATACCTTCCCACTTCCACTCAGGAATTGGGACTCACTGCATCAAGCCACCCGGTTTCATATGCTCGAACTTCAGCTGCTGAAAGTTCAAGCAATGAGATACAAACTCCGCTACATCCCGCTTCATACCGCTCTACCAGTAAAGCTATCTCAAATCTCTATACATCTTCGTTGCGCCAAGATGAATGGAGTATCTAGAACAATGTGCCTCAGGGAGTATCAACTGTATCAAATCACCAACTCTCGGAACACAAAGTCGACCATCAAACCTCAGAATACCATCAGAACCCAAAGTAGCCCAGTTCGCCTCACCTTGAACTACCTGATCACGAAGGTCACACAAACTCTTATCCTCAAACTGTCGACTCTGAATCTGATCAACTAGAGTAGAGCGAACCTCAATACTGACAAAAACTCTGTTGGGATCCGATAAGTCAAGCCTAACCAAACGGTTAGCCAAGGACTGGATGTCCAAGGCCAACAGTCGCTCAGAAACTGAAAGTGAAGCTAGGCTGCCTATACGCATCGCCTTCTGACTCAAGGCATCCTCTACCACGTTTGCCTTGCTCGGATGGTATAGAATAGTGAAATCATAGTCCTTCAGCAACTCAATCCACCTCCTCTACCTCGAGTTCAGCTCGCGCTGACTCGTAATGTACTAAAGACTACGATGGTCAGTGAATATCTCACAGTGAACTCCATATAAGTAGTGCCTCCAAATATTGAGCGCGAAGATTACCACCGCCAACTCTAAGTCACAAGTGGGGTAGTTGCACTCGTGAACCTTCAGCTGCCTTGATACATATGCTATCACTCGACCCTATTGCATCAATACACAACCAAGACCGGCCCCTAAAGCATCACAATACACGGAGAAACTCTGACCCTCAACTGGTAAAGTCAAAACTGGAGCTGAAGTCAATAAGGCCTTAAGCCTCTAGAAGTTATCCTCACACTGATCGGACCACTGAAATGGAACATCCTTCGTTGTAGTCAGCATAGTCAAGGGTGATGCTATGGAAGAAAATCCCTCAACAAACCGCTTGTAGTACCCATCTAACCCAACAAAGCTATGAACCTCAGTAGGAGTAGTAGGCCTAGGCCAATCACGAATCGCTGAAATCCTACCCGGATCAACTCTAATCCCATCTTTAGACACCACGTGCCCTAGGAATGCCACTGACTCAAGCCAAAACTCACACTTTGAGAACTTGGAATAAAGCCGATGATTTCTCAAAGTCTGAAGTATAGTCCTCAAATGCTGCTCATGCCCATCCCTACTCCACGAGTAAATCAGGATGTAATCAATGAAGACTATCATGAACATATCCAAGTACGGGCTAAGCACCCTATGCATCAAATCCATAAAGGTTGCGGGGGCATTAGTCAACCCAAAAGACATCACCAGGAACTCATAGTGGCCATAACATATCCTGAATGTTATCTTAGGGTTGTCCTCCGCCCTAATCCTCAACTGATGGTAGCCGGACCTCAAATCAATCTTCAAAAATATGGCTGAACCCTGGAGCTGATCAAATAAGTCATCAATCCTCGACATCGGATACCTATTCTTCACTGTCACCTTATTCAACTACCGATAGTCAATACACATCTGCATCGACCCATCCTTCTTCTTCACAAAGAGGACAAGATCACCCCAAGGAGACACACTCGATCAAATGAACCCCTTAGCTAACAAATCCTAGAGCTGCTCCTTAAGCTCTCTCAACTCAGCAGGAGCTATACGGTAGGGAGGGATAGAAATGGGCCTGGTGCCCGGCTCTAACTCAATGGAAAAATTAACATCTCTCTCAGGTGGAAGGCCTGGCAGGTCGGTAGGAAACACATCTAGGAAGTCTCTAACCACAGGAATGAACTCAGGAGAAGTAGGGTCAGCACTAGCATATCGGACATATGCTAGATAAGCTAAGCACCCACAAGAAATCAACTTCCTAGCTCAAAGACAAGAGATGATCCCAGATGGTGCATGGCTAACAGAACCCTGCCACCTAACCCGGGATACACCGGGCATGGCTATGGTAATGGTCTTGGCATAACAATCCAAAACTGCACGGTGAGGGGATAACCAGTCCATGCCCAGTATCACATCAAAGTCTAACATATCAAGTATCATCAAATCAGCCCAAGTCTCCAAATCACCAACAGATATCACACAGGATCTCACAATATGATCCACTACTAAAGAATCTCCTACTGGGGTCAAAATAGAAATAGCAACAGATAATGGCTCACTAGCCAACCCTATACAAGGTAGAAAGTAGGCAGATATATATGAACAAGTGGATCCAGAATCAAACAAAGCACAAGCTGGCTGACGACATACAAAAATCGTACATGTGATCACGGCATCTGAGGCCTCTGCCTCCTGTCTCCCAGGGACCTCATAGAACTGATGACGACCTCCACCTACCCGACTGCCATCCTTACCACCTGCTCTACCACACGGAGCACCACCTCTACCCTGACCACCGCCCCCTCGAGCCGGTGGCTGAATAGAGCGAATAGGTTGAACTGTACCCGACTGGGGCATTCTCTAGCAAAATGGCCACAAAACCCACACTCATAACAAGATGTACCCCACTGGGGGAAATCTCTAGCAAAATGACCGCTGACTCCACACTCATAGCACGGCCTTGACGTCCCACCCTGTCGAGACGAACCCATTGAACATGTGTGGCCACCTCGGTCTGATGCCTCAGAAGTAGTACCCCTCACAGACTGACCGTTATGACCACGCTGACTGCTCTGACCCTGCTCAAACTGAGAACCCAAAGCCTGAAGTAAAGCCTGAATCGGTCGACTGGTCTGGCCCTGATGTTGTTGTGGCTGATAACCTCGGCACCACTGGCCTAAACCTCTACCACCATGCCTGGAACTACTGTAGCCACCCTGATGTTGAGGCCTCTTATCTCTGGCCCCGGTGTCATGATGACGTGAATCCTCAACTGTACGGGCATAGTTTGCAATGGCCTAGAATGACCGACTGCTAGCAACCAGTATCTCTGCAAGCTCTATGAACTCTCTCTGTAGCCCCCAAAAAAATCTACGGACCCTGTCCGCCTTAGTAGGCATAATCATGGCTCCAAATAGAGCGAGCTGATGGAAACGGGTCTCGTACTCTGAGACGATCATAGAATCCTGAGAAACTCTAGTGAACTCCTCCCTTCGACGCTCTTTGTCGCAAGAACTTGGCCATAAAGGCCTCGTAAAACTCGGACCAGGTCAAGGAAGGTGATGTCGAAGGCCTGCAAGCAACCTGTGCCCTCCACCATAACTTTGCAGGAGCCTCCAGCTGATATGAAGTATAGCCAACCCCGTGAGTCTCTAATAGCCCCAAGTGATGCAACATCTCCTCACAGGTAGTAATGAAGTCATGTGGGTCCTGACCCAGTGAACCAGCAAACTTCGGTGGTGCCAAGCTCAAAAATCTGCTCAGAGCCTTCTGCTCCCCATCTGACATAGTTGGGCGAGGAGCAAGAGGTTGTGCAACTGATAGAACTGGAATGACCTCGGCATGGGGAGACACAGTAGCAAGCTGCGCTCCTGAACTCTGAACATCCAGGGCTCCCCCCTAAGCAGATGTATGGGCTGTCTCAGAAGGACGCTCCCCAATCATACCCAGCAGCTGAACAAGTAAACCCCGAATATCTGAAGACTGAGCTGGGGTTTAAGCTGGCATAGAAACTGGTGCTGGAACTGGTATTGGAGCTGGTGGTGCCTGGGCTGCCTCCGGGTCCACATGCTGCTTCTCTAGAGCAAACTCTAGCTCGTAGTCATGCTCGGGATCTACCTCAACCCTAGAAGCCCTAGCTGGTGCCGCTGCTCTGGGGCATCTACGACCCCTACCTCTACCCTTGCGACCACCCCGACCCCTAGCTAGAGTCGGAGGTGCAAGGGCAGGAGGCTCTCCTCTACCAAAAGCTGAAGATCTCGTATGAACCATCTGCGGAAGAGTGAACCAGAGTAAGTGAGATTTCCAGAAACTTCCAAGGATACTACGCACGAGATAGAAACAAGAAAAGTCCATTTTCCCTAAGATATCACTATAGCCTCCCGAAGATTGAGTACGGACATCTCCGCCCCGATCCACAGGACTCTACTAGACATTGGCTCCTATACTGATGACACTGGTGAACCTAAGGCTCTGATACAAAGCTGTCATGACCCGATTTCTCGATCATGATGGCACCTACAACCCCCAGTAGGTGAACCAAACTCTGTAGCTCGGAACGGTTAGTAATGGGCTACCTTTTAACAGTTTAAGCGAAAGAACAACTAAATAAGCAGAAGCAAGGGAACAAGATGAATAAACCAGATAACAGGAGTAATATAAATACAAAGCGGAAGCTAAACTACCCAAAACCCGGTATCAGAGTATATAAGAGCCCAATCTACTTAAGGAGTACAAAAGATCCAAAAGTAATATGCATACACCATGTCTCCAAAGTTATAAGAGTACAAAATATATAGAATAACTAAAGCTAAGCTCCAATCGACTATAGCTCACCCTCAGTCCAGAGTATCACCAAAATAGCACCTCTCACGAGACTCCCATGAGCTAAAGGTGATGGCCCACACTAGGATCTGCACTAGAAGATGCAATGTGTAGGGTGAGCACCAAATGCGAAGCATAAGGTACAAAGTAGGTATCATAGGTCGACTGGGCATATAAGATAAAAGTGTAATAACAGACAAAATAGAAGCAAGCAGTCACGGAAATCAATGAAAAGTACACAGGAACTAGCCCAGAGGGAAGACAACAAGAATAGCATACAAGGCTAGCAAATAGAATATATACACAACAGGCACAAGTGAAAGTAAGGCACAACGCACTTGGGATCCTTGCACAACAGTATATACATAATGAGTTCTAGAAATGGATGGTATACCGGTAACCTCAAGTATAAGGAATGAAAGGGAAGAGTAAAGGTAGACATGCTCGGAAAACAGGAAACAACAATCAAACTAGTCATATCAATCTCAAGTCCAGAAACTAATAGCCTAGCACTATCCAACTCCACACTTGCAACAGTAACAGGGAATAATTCTGTAATAAAATAACAAGAGTCTACCTACAGTCCCTCGGCCGCCCATACAACCGAGGAACACAACCAAGCGAAAACAAACCCTTCGGCATCCCATACTATCGGAGAGTACAATCAACAAATAGCAAACAAGGGTGGTACCTCAAATAATGGATGGTATGATGCCATGCTAAAACAAGAGTGATAGTAGTACCGTATGTCACCTGCTTCCGGCAACCTATAAGGCCCAGAAGACAGGATCCATGGAACGTCGCACCGTATACCCCTACTACACCGTATACCCTCCCTCTGGCACCCGCAACTCGCAGCTTCTGGTCTTAAATGGCAAGGTCCATGGAGGACCCCGACCAACATACTAAATGCCCCGTAATCTCAAAATAAATCCTCAAGTAAAGCTGCCTGGAGGGTATCCAGGTCAAAAAGAGTAAGCGCAATAGCTCTAGCACCCGGCCCCGCCTAGTTCAACAACACCCCGGATGCTATAGTAAATAAGTCTATCCCTCGACCTCGTCGAGTCCAGTGTAAGTGGAACTAGTGATAAAATATCCCTTAAAACTTCCTTACCCAAGAAGATCCATTAAAATGGTACCAAAACTCTTTTAAATCATTTTTACCAAAATAGGCCCCACGGGCCATGCAAGGTTTAGAAAAATAGTCCCAGTAAGCCCGAAGCCAAAAACTGCAGTAAAACGTGGGTAAAACCTCTTTAGATGCATGGACATGATATGATCAAACACAGATAGCTGCCCCGCAGCTCACAATCAATCCTATGGCCCTGCACATGCTCCGAAGCTACTCAGTAAGCATAACCAGCCTAGAAAGATATCTCTATGTTCGGGACTCGCAGACATTCCCAATAATCCCACCATCTATGTTCCAGATTCAACAAGGCCTCACAGGACCCCAAGGGTGATAATATCAACTACTAAGAATACTACACGCAACGGAGGAAAGAAATGGGCGGAACATGGAAAAACGGTCAAGGTCTGTAGTACCAACTGTTGACACCTAATTTTGGCTCCCCGTGCTTAAAATTAACGTCTTCAAGTTTCCTGATCGTTAAATAGCACAAAATACATTTTTTACACATTTTTCATGAAATATAATAATTTATTGATAATCATCCTTATTTTAGGAGTTTTATCAATTTATTGATATATTTCTATTTCTCACAATTTATTGATAATTATCCTTTATTTTGTAAATATTAGGATTTTATCAATTTATTGTCATTATACAATTTTGATAATCGCAATATTTTTACAGTCATCCGCACACGTACACAATACAAATACTACAATTTCAATTATTTAAAACACATTACATTTTTTTTTATTTTTTTTTATCACATACCAATGCACACATTTTTGTACATTATTTATATTCTCTAATACATTCCGCAAGCACAAGAGGTCGGAGCAATTAATTCTAATACGCAGAGCAACGAATCAGTCAAGTCAAGGTCTTGTCACCTTTAATAAAGGTGACATTTGACATGACTGAATAGGGCTATCGTCCATCGGTGAATAAACTTTATACATTGGTTAATAGAGTAAATAATCTATCGGATAATAACTAAAAAATAAAAGAATTAGTCTTTTATTTTTTGGACAAAGAGGGGATTTGTTTTGTATTATAAAAGGGGGAGGGGGGCATTTTATTTTAGGGGAGACACACACACAAAAAATACACACACATTCTACATACTACACACAGTACACATACACACATTTTACATTCACACACAGACTACACATCCAATTATTTATTATCTTCCTCCCCTCACTCTCTCTCTCTCCCGTTTGCTCTTCTCCGGCCAGCAAAACGCCGGAGCTCCGGCGAACGAGCTCCGGCCATGAACAACCACACGGCCACCAACGCCCTCTCTCTCTCTCAGTATTAATTTTCCGGCGATGAGCTCGCCGGAGCTCCGACGAACGCCACCACCACGCCAAGTCTCCTCTTCTTTTCTCCACCCTGCTCCTCCCTTCGTTTACCACTGTCATGGGCCAGATCTGATCTGGTCAGAGTCGTAAATTCTCCCGGAGAAGCTCCATTTTGTCGACAACCTCCATGAACAACGACGATCTATGCTTGCTCTAATTTTTATGTTTATATATTATTATTTCTTTAAATCTGAATGAGTTTTACATTTTTGGTGATATTTTCTTGCTTGCCCGGAGTTTTGGAACTCCGGCAACCTCGCTTGCTCGTCCATGGCTGCTAACTATTTTGTTATTATTTGTTTTGCTGAATAGTGACTCTTTCCGTGGAGCTTTGGCCGGTTGTGTCCATTTTCCACCCGGAAAATTTACTCCGGAGATGGGTTTTTGTCCTCGGTACTGTTTTAGCCGATTCTTGGGCTGGTTGGACGATTTTGTCCTTGCTCTTTACTATTTTTGATATTACACTGATATTGAACAAATACTACACAAAAGATGGCCAATGAAAAAACTCCCGTCGATTTTTGAGGCCTCCACAATATAAAAGACGGATACATATATACATGCGTAGCGAGAAAAAATAAATTTTGGGCGATGACGAAATCTTGTTATTACAAGACGAAATAAAAAGTTTTATGATCCGCATCTTGGCGAGGTGATCTCGGGTGGCCAACCGATGCTTCGCAGCCATGGCGTATCTAAAACTTAATACAACTACATATCTGAGCCCATACTACAATAAAATTCTATTTTCTTATATTTACATACATATATGTATTTCTTGACTTATTTTGGTAAATATTTATTTGTTATTAATATTTTTACTAAGTGTTTATACAGGTACGTGAGGATGCTTCCCGAAGACGATAATTAAAAGGAGTTTGAAGATCTCCCCAAAATTCATTGCTTTATTTATATCCTTGTAACTCTTGTAATTGTACAAAAACTAAAATATAGTGAAAACTTTACTTTTGGGGTGTCGGGTGGGAGTGTCCCTTTATTTACTTATCTATTTTACGCGCTTAGGCAAAACTTTAAGTCGTAAATACTTTTATAAACAAATTAATTTAACTTAGATACTTAAGTTAATTAATTCATATTTTTTACGTTACGCAAACATTAGGACGTCTTTTCTTTTCTTTTCCTTCTAATTAGTTTACCTAAACTTTACAAATAATCCTTTTACACATTCTTTTGTTAAAAACACTTTTAAATTAATATTCCTTTCTCATTCTTAAACTCATTTTTTCTTGCAAAAGTGAAACAATATTTACATAATGAAAAACGCAAGTCACTCGATGTAATTATTGTACAATCTTTTCAATGCATTTCTTTTTACATTCTTTGCTCAATGTATTTAACATACATTACTTATACATTTTCTTCATATATATATATTTCGTAATAGTATCTACTTATATTTACATATTTACATACTTTTCAATATACATTCTTTTACACTCTTTTGTATACTTTCTTACATATAAATTTTCATACATATAAAATTTCTCATACATATAAAAGTACATTTTTCATACTCTTATGTACATATTTTTAAATTATTGTTTGCACTTGTATATACATATTTATTACTGTTCATAGTTATACTTTTTCAAAAAAATATTTTTTACCTCCCCTCTCTTCAAAAAATTAAGTTTAGTCGGGTACCACATTTGTGGATTTCGAAGGATGCCTAACACCTTCCCTTCGGAATAACTTGAACCCTTACCTAGAATCTCAAATGGTTTTTCGCAGATTAAAATGCGAGTCATACATGTCAATAATAAAAATAGGTTTCCTTATTTTCCTTAAAAATTGGGTGGCGACTCTGTACATAATAAAATTCTTTTAGAGTCCATAAGTTGTGCTTTATCTAATCTTGGTAAAAAATATGGCATGACACCAACCTAATAACGCAACCCAAGGATGCCATCTAGTACAATTTTATCTGATATATGCTAAGTCTAGGAGTTAGACCGTAACCTACCTGTCGTCCGATGATAAGCTGCCCGAACAATAACTTCCAAGCCCGAATCACTCTAAGAGATCCTGAATGACAATCCAACTATCATAAAAATAAATCAAATGTTAAAACGAGTCTAACGATACCCATATTGCTACAATTGTAGCCGGGTCGAAAATCTGAGTCAAAAAGTAAGCCCACAGGGCCCACACCCAAATCCAAAAATAGAAAGAACCACAAAGATCTCAACGATGCCAAGAAGGCATGCTCCAAATTTGAGCACATTTGGCCAAGAGAAGGCGCCAAAACAGCCCGCTCAACTCGGGGTTTAAAGAATAGAATTTCGAAAATAAAAATGGAAATTAAGCAAGAATTACTTACCACAAGGATGGAATTCAGGCCAAGACAAAGAATTCTTCACCCTCACGAGCATGCACAAGCTACAAGTCAGCCACTACAACAAATTCCCAAGGTTGGAAGAAGAGCAACAATGGAGGAATTTAGAAAATTCAAGGAGGAAGAAGCTTACCAAAAGACGAAGGACTACGGAAATTCCACGAACAATTGAGTCCCCAAAGCTTAGAATTGATTTAGAGCAAAATGGTGGAGAGAAATTTGAGTTTTAGAGTGAGAAAGTTTGAGAAAGAATGCTGGAAAAACGAAATAACTGAAATTTATAGCTGCTGGAAAATGTCCAGCGCCATCGGCGTTGAAAGCCTGCCACAGGCCAGCACGATCGCGCTGTCTGGGCGCCGTTGGCGCTGAAGGCTGGCCTGCAACTATTTTTCTGCAATTTTTGAAAACTCTCCGGGGCATTTAGGGCACAATCGGAACTCGATATTCAAAACCCAATAATGCTAATAGAGTGAAAATGACGTTCCAGACTCAACGGAATCGACGAAACTTCCATACGAGGTCATTTCGGAGAAATGTTGATCCAAGTCAACACTAATGAATTATCTTTGTGGATATAATGTGTGAAGGACCTTATAATGTGATTTAAACTTTTTGTCCTTCATTAAAAGATTTCGTAATAGATAAAATTATCTTTTCACTTTTTTCCTCTAATTATTATACCATAATATTTATAATAGTTAAAATATTTAAGAGTTTAAAATTGATTAAGATTCTTATATAAACAAATTTCTATTTCAAATTTATACCATAATTAATACTTTTCAATTTTGATCTATTTTTGGTCTTCTTATTTTTCCGGGAAAACTTGCAATTATTTTGATGTGCCGAGAGACTCTTTTAGGATTAGGAGACTTTAGTAGTTAGTACTATTTTAATATTTTATTTCTCTTAAAGAAAAAGTCCAAGTAGCATAGGTTTTAAAAGGAAAGAACAATAATAAATAAGTTTAATAAAAAAAATATTAGCATTTAGTAGTCCTATTAAAAAGAGTTTAAAACTTTATTAATATCTCAACTTAACTTTTATTATAATTTTATTCAATATCAAACAATCTTAATCCTAAAAGTTTGGAATTTCAAATCAATTAAGGTTCTATTTTATATAAATTCCTATGTTAAATAAGTATCTTAATTAAGTATCATAATTCATATATGACACCTACAAAGCTACAACATAGATTATTTTTTTAAAAAAAAAAACGTATATACATAGTCATTTTTATTTTTACATATATATATATATATATATATATATATATATATTTCGGCGGAGGGATATATATATATAACCTTGTATTTAGATTTTTGTCTCAATTTTTGCTTCTTTTGCAAATTGTTTTTGCTTGACATTTAATTTCTATTAAACTATTACGTTCTTCTTCAATTCTAATGTTGTTTATTTTTTTTAGTCAAGAAAAAATTCTACATTCATCCGAATTTCACGTACCAATCTCGCGCTCAATCGACTATATGATGTTATTTGTGTTGATACTGAAGAAAAATAGCCATGAAGTGTAAGAGACGATAGTTCTTTTTTGTGTTTTATATTGTAAAGATTGAATTTTTATTTATTTTCTTGAATTTGAATTGGTCTTTTCTTTTAACTAAAATATATGTCAATGTGAATTTCACCGATAAACTATGTGCTGCTTTGGTGCTCCAGCCATTTAGGTTTTTATATATTAAAGCACTTCTTTCAATGGATTTTGTATTCACCAGTTCTTCACTCTTTGTTTCTTTCTATATATTGTTGCTTTGTCTCTATAAACAGAAATTCTGACAGCGCTCTTGAATTGGTACTTCGTAGGTAATATAATTCTCTCATTCCCCACTCTTAAAATTTTTAGCTTCTTTTTGTTTTGGTTGTAATTTTTTATTGGGATATGTAAGGATGGACGGTTGAGGGTTTGGGTTTAAACAATTTTATTTCTACTCATACTTAGATTGATAATCTTTTTATTTTTATTCTGGCAGTCTTTGTATATAACAACAGAATTTATTTGGCAAGAGCGAGAAGCTAAATATTTTGCGGGATAAATGATTTTATGATTTCTTTTCTTTTAATAATTTTTCGTGTATTTTCTTTTAATTGGTACCTTTTTGATCGAAAAACTGGATGTGATACATACGTGCAATGCACGTACAGTAAACTAGTATATATAAAAGTATGGAGTAGCAGTACATACGCAGTAGTAGTAGTAGTTGTTCTAATAATAATAATAATAATAATAATAATAATAATATTATTATTATTATTATTATTATTATTATTATTATCTTATTGATTTCAAATGTTTATCTTTAAATTTTAAAATACTAGTTGTAGACAATAAAATTTGAGTCACAGAAAATAATAATCAGGACCAGAAATATCGCAACAATCGTAGTATTTGATTTGAATTTATGAGTGTTACAATCTCTATTAATCCTCTGATTCGTATTTCCAAGTATGTAAATTCAAGGGCCGTTGAGCTTGATCTTGAATTTGGTGGAATAGATCTTGACTTGTGAATTTAATGAATTTGATCTTGACTTGTACTTGAATCCAAGGGCTTTTGAGCTTGGTCTTGAATCTGGTAGTCTTGATCTTGACTTGTGAATTTAATGAATTTGATGAATTTGATCTTGACTTGTACTTGAATCCAAGGGCTTTTGAGCTTGATCTTGAATCTGGTGGTCTTGATCTTGACTTGTGAATTTGATGAATTTGATCTTGACTTGTGGTTGAATCCAAGGGCTTTTGAACTTGATCTTGAACTGCTGGTCTTAATCTTGAGTTGTATGAACTTGAATGTTGAATTCTTGAACTTGTAGCTTGCAGAGAAATTTGTTGAGTTTGATCCACGAGCTCTTTCTGACTTCTTGTTAGAATTCTTGTCTCTTTTCTGAATTATGGAGGACCCCTATTTATAGTTGTAGGAGGGAAGAATTATGGTAAGTACCAACTCTTTCCGGTCAATCAGATTGAAGTGATGTGGTCATATTTGATTGGTTGAAACATGTCACTCGTACGCGTGACGTGTTTCCATTGGTCTTTAATTTGGCTTGGTATGCTGCATCATTTTGACGCATGACATGATCCTATTGACTCCTTCGCTTGACTTGGCATGCCACTTTATTTGACATGTGGCGCCAAATTGGGCCTTTAGAATAAGATGACATCTTGGACCTTGCAAAGTGGGCTCGTTATTTGTAGCCCAAATTAATGGACTAGCCCAACAAGAATTGGACTTTAATTAAATCCGTATTTATTGGACTTAATTATTGATCCAATTATATTAATTCATAATATTTATTTAGACTAATATCTTTTGAATTTAATATAAATCTAAATTTTCTACGAATTTATATTTAATAAAATTTCATTATATACAAATTGCCCCCTGGTTCAAGACTTGTCAAGATATTTAATCTTTTGAAGACGAGAGTTGAAGCATTAACCCAATGATTTAATTGAGAATAATTGAGATTAAAGAAAATAATTACACGTGTAATCTTTCCGTGCCAAAACTGAATGACAAAGATTGAGAACATCACGTGGGCATGTGGTGTTGCATGTTCAGGAGGCTATAATAACTATCATTATTATAATATCCATTTCATGCTCTTAGCATTTTTAGGACAAAACTTACGTAGGTTCTTGAAAATTGATATTGTTTTGCCTTCAGGGAATGGGATCCCATTTCTTAATTGGAGGAAAATTAATGTTGTCAAGTAATAGTCACGTTATTGTCGGCAAGTCCAATTCCTTACTAGAATTGGCAATTTCACCGACATTGTTCGAATCCCACATCGACAAACATAATCCCACCAGCCGCCTTTGGACAATTATAAATAGAGGCACGCCTCTTCTCTCTTAGGCATCGGTAGTCTCAATAATTGTGGAGAAATATTATCGATTTGTGAGCTCCTTTCGAATTACTAGCATCAAGATACGAGGTAATTTTCTTCACTCTTTTTTTATCTTTCTCCATTTTTATTTTTTTTAGGAAAAAGAAAATTACATCGAAAGAAAATTTGATCTCAACGTGATGTCAAGAGTTGAAAACTTTATATGATTTTCAGCAAACACTTTACACCGCCTGAGTGAAAGTGTCGCCTTGTTCGAGTCAAAGACTTTACACCGTCTAAGGCAAAGATCCTTCGTGGTTCACGGTAAAGACTTTACATCATCTAAGTCAAAGACATTATATCACTCGAGGCAAAGACTTTACCCCATCTGAACCAAAGGTGTTGTATCGTCCTAGCCAAAGACTTTACACCGTCTAAGGCAAAGACTTTACGTGGTCCGCGGTAAAGACTTTACACCATCTGAGCCAAAGACCTTATATCACTCGAGGCGAAGACTTTACACTGTTCGAGTCAAAGGTGTTGTGTCGTCCGAGCCAAAGACTTTACACCATCTAAGGCAAAGACTTTACGTGATCTGCATAAAAGATTTTATACCGTGGTGCAGAGGGACTAAGATTTTCCATCTTGAGGCATGAAAATTTAGAGATCCTACTAAGGACACATCCGTAAAAGGCCAGCTTAAGGTGCAAAGGGACAAATTTTATCCACCTTAAGGCATGGGAATTTAGAGACCCTTTCAAGGAAACACTCGTAAAAGGACAGCTTAAGGCGCAAATGAACAAATTTTGTCCACCTTAAGGCATGGAAATTTAGGGATTCTTGTAAGAATACATCCGTAAAAGGCCAGCTTAAGGTGCAAAGGGATAAATTTTGTCCACCTTAAGGCATGACAATGTAGAAGGCCTCAACTTGAAGGCTTGAAGGTCTTGATGACTTTAAATTGCAAACTTGACGGATTTAGAGACTTCAACTTGCAAACTTGATGTATTTGGCAACTTCAACTTGTAGACTTGGAAAATCTGACGACTTCAACTTGTAAATTTGACATATTTGACAACTTTTAACTTATAAACTTGGCAGATTTGACGCCTTTAGCTTACAGACTTGACATATTTGACGCCTTTATCTTGAAGTGTTGCTGAATTTTGAGGACTTCTACTTACAAACATGGTGGATTTGAGACTTTAAGGATTTACAAACCTCAGCTTACAGACTTAGTAGATCCAAAACATCAACTTGAAAACTTGGAGGATTCGAAGACTTCAACTCACACACTTGACTGAATTCGAAGACTTCAACCTGCAAGCTTGGTAGATTTGCAACCTCAACTTGTAGGATTGGGAAACTTGAGCATTCCAAATTTCATTCAACAAGCTCATCACTCATAGAGCTCTCCCCCCAGCGATCCATGAATATTTGATGTAAGTCCAAAGTTTGATGAGTGAGTACTTGTGGACTAGACTTTCAAGTGAAAGATCAAGCGGGAACTTGTATTTTTTCGTCACTCATATGACTAAACCCAGAATAAAATTCTAAGAGCTTACGTACCTCGGTGAAGAGGATCAAGTCATAACGTAGTTTTGGAAGAGTGATTTTTTTTGTCCTAACTTTTGCCTAGGCCGCCTTTTGCGAGAGTTTCGACCTAGCAGACTTTTTTTGTGTCCTAACTTTTGCCTAGGCCATCTCTTGTGAGGTTTTCAACCTAGCGGATAATTTTTTTTTTGGAGAGTCATACACAATTTATACTCTTGCAGGCCAGAAGTTACATGCAGTTTATGCTCGTGACTTAAGGAGCGTTTTAACATGGAGACTTAGCTCAAATTTGATGAGCATCTGCAACATGAAAAGTTGATTTGTAATTTGAAAAGCTTCGTGACTTGAAGATTTAGCTTGAATTTCAGGAGCTTTGTGTTTTCAAGATTTAGATTGCCTTTGAGGAGCTTCACGATTTGAATATTTGGCTCATAATTTGAGGAGCTTGTAACTTAAAGATTAACTTGAATTTGACAAGTTTCACAACTTGAATATTTAGCTCGAATTTGAGGAGCGTCGTGACATACAGTTTAGACTCGTGCGTCCAGGAGTATTTCAACTTGAATATTTAGCTCGAATTTGAAGAGCTTTGTGACATACAGTTCAGCCTCATGTGTCAAGGAGTATTATCACTTAAAAGTTTTGCTCGAATTTGAGGAGCTTCATGACTTTAATATTTAGCTTGAATTTGAGTTTTTGTGTTTAAGATCATGCATCAAGGAGCATTATAACTTACAGTTTAGTCTCATGCGATGAGGAGCATTATAACTTGCAGTTTAGGCTCGTGCGTTAAGGAGATTTGCAATAACATTGATTCTTTGAATTCATCTTAGGATGCAAACTCCATTGTGGAGTTCTTCTATATCTTCATCTTTGTAAGGCTCACAGACAGGAAACCATTGATCTACATGTGTAGCCATGCTCGATTCCATATCATGCGTACGGGTTTCCAACTCTTCAAATGTGTTAGGCTTTAATCCTTGCAAGATGTAGAGAAGACCCCAATTCATACCTTGAATGCATATTTCAATGCTAGAAGTTTCACTAAGGCGATCTTTGTAGTTAAGGCTTAAGCTCCTCCAACGATTGATGAAATCAATAACTGGCTCTCCGTTATGTTGGCATGCATTTGTAAGTTCAACCATACTCACAATGCACCTTGCGCTGTAGAAATGATTGAGGAACTCTTGCTCCAACTGCTCCCAACTATCTATAGAACTAGGTTCGAGATCTGTATACCAATTAAAAGTATTTTCTTTGAGAGATCGGATGAAGTATTTGACGAGATAATCACCATAAGTCCCAGCATCATTGCAAGTCTCGATAAAGTGTGTTATATATTGTTTGGGATTCCCTTTGCCATCAAATTGTTGAAACTTAGGAGGTTGATATCCAGCATGCATCTTCAGGTTATCAATCCTTTGTGTATATGGCTTTGCATACGTGAGAGAAAATCTGGATGAGGACTCAGATTTACCTTTGATGGCCTCCATGATGCAGTCCTTCAATTGGTCAAGAGGAATCAAACCTTCAGCGGAGACTTGGATCTCTTTGATCTTTGTTGTTTGCTTTGTGGAAGACTCTCCTTTCTCCTGAATCTCAGGAAGATCCACATGCGCTGTAATTATTTTTCTCTCAGTCATGGCCTCCATCTTATTTGTTAGCTTGGAAAGTTTAGCATCTTTTTCTTCTACACACTTTGTCAAGCCTTCAACTGCTTTAGTCAAACTTGCAAGTTGTTCTTTTATAGTGGAAACATCAATCATCATTGCTTGCATGACTGTTGGGAATGTTGGAGAGTAGCATGGGTTGTCTCCTAAGTTGATCTTTGGTGCGCTCACACCACGGGGAGATGATCCATCAATTGAGTCATCATCTTTCTTTGTGGTAGAGTTCTTGGATCCAGAGAGATCAAGTTGAGCCAAAGTCTTCTTAATCCTTTCAGCAAGATTGCTTACCCCTCTTGATGCATCAGTGGAGGATCTTGCACCTTTTGTAGATGAAGATCCAAAAACATGAGTTAGTACGGATGACACCTAGAGTGTTTGTTGTCCTAAAATGCTTGCCTTGCTCCTCGTAACAGGTCCGAAGCTTCCAAAGGTAACACCGAGGATGCTTTTCACTTCAAGAGAGAATTTGGACTCAACAGCCTTAGAATAAGTTGATTTGAAAGTTGATCTTCTTAGAAGTCATTTTGATGTTCTTGAACTTTGATGATGGAAAAGTTGAGATGAGAGGTAGAGATTGTCCCACTGGGCATGCTAGAATTTTTAGACAATAAAATTTGATTCACAGAAAATAACAATCAGGACCAAAAATATCGCAACAATCGTAGTATTTGATTTGAATTTATGAGTGTTACAATCTTTATTAACCCTCTGATTCGTCTTTCCAAGTATGTAAATTTAAGGGTCGTTGAGCTTGATCTTGAATTTGGTGGAATGGATCTTGACTTGTGAATTTAGTGAATTTAATGAATTTAATCTTGACTTGTACTTGAATCCAAGGGCTTTTGAGCTTGGTCTTGAATTTGGTGGAATGGATCTTGACTTGTAAATTTAATGAATTTAATGAATTTGATCTTGACTTGTACTTGAATCCAAGGGCTTTTGAGCTTGGTCTTGAATCTGGTAGTCTTGATCTTGACTTGTACTTGAATCCAAGGGCTTTTGAGCTTGATCTTGAATCTGGTGGTCTTGATCTTGACTTGTGAATTTGATGAGTTTAACCTTGATTTGTGCTTGAATCCAAAGTCTTTTGAGCTTGATCTTGAACTGTTGGTCTTAATCTTGAGTTGTAGGAACTTGAATGTTGAATTCTTGAACTTGTAGCTTGCAGAGAAATTTGTTGAGTTTGATCCACGAGCTCTCTCTGACTTCTTGTTAGAATTCTTGTCTCTTTTCTGAATTATGGAGGAACCCTATTTATAGTTGTAGGAGGGAAGAATTATGGTAAGTATCAACTCTTTCCGGCCAATCAGATTGAAGTGATGTGGTCATATTTGATTGGTTGAAACATGTCACTCGTACACGTGATGTGTTTCCATTGGTCTTTAATTTGGCTTGGTATGCTGCATCATTTTGACGCATGGCATGATCTTATTGGCTCCTTCGCTTGACTTGGCATGCCACTTCATTTGACATGTAGTGCCAAATTAGGCTTCTAGAATAAGATGACATCTTGGGCTTTGCAAAGTGGGCTCGTCATTTGTAGCCCAAATTAATGGACTAGTCCAACAAGAATTGGACTTTAATTAAATCCGTATTTATTGGACTTAATTATTAATCCAATTATATTAATCCATAATATTTATTTGGACTAATATATTTTGAATTTAATATAAATCTGAATTCTCTACGAATTTATATTTAATAAAAATTTATTGTATACACTAGCCTTTTAAAAATAAATATTAGCTTAAAACTAGAAACCTAACACTGAAGAATTCTAAATAAACTCTTACAATTTCATAAACTTATCCTTTCAAATATTATAAAATATATTTAAATAATAATAAATAAATAATAGTAGTAGTACATACGTAGTAATAATAATAGTAGTAGTTGTTGTTGTTGTAGTAGTAGTAGGAGTAATAACAATATTTATATCTATATCTATATAATAATAATAATCTATACAATATTTTCTATGAATATTAAATTTTATGGTGCACTGGATGAAGTTACAAAATTATTTAAATTTTTTTATGAGGATAAAATGGTGGGAGATTATATTGGAGATACTATTTTGAATTGTAACACTAATATTGAATTGTATACTAATTTCAAATATTTTTCTCAATTCAAATATATAGATTTATAAATAAGAAAAACATGCATTGTATTTAAAAATGGAAGGATAAGGAAGAATAATAAGATAATCTTATTTTAACAAATTGTTTTGATATTTGAATTTGAATTTAAATGCAATTTGAATTGGAATGAAGTTCTAGCTTCTTAAACTATCTTACATATAGCTCGGACAATGATAAATAATGTTAAGTTTTTCTCTCTCTCTCTCTCTCTCTCTGTTATTAGTCATTAATTTTATTTGTGAATTTATTTATTGCATTCTTCATATTCTAGATTTTTTAGAAATATTTTTGCTTCTTATATGTAGATGAGTGATGATCGTATTACGGGCTATATTCTTTTTCTGATGATATACAAGTCTGAATTCAAGTGAGTAGTAATATATTTCATTATTGATTTTATTTATTTAATTTTTGATAAAAAATTATTTATCTAATTTGATTTGCGAGAAATTTTGGATTAAGACAAGAAGATTAAGTAACTGGTAACTCAATAGCTTTTATTTTGATGAAAATATATATATTTTATTTATATCTATTCCCATATTTAAGGTATTTTCTTCATAGTTATTTATATCATTGATTTTCTTGCTACTTTATTCCTTACAAAATATAAATAAATGTTTTCTTTATTAGAATGAATTTTGTGAAGCTTTTTAAATAAGATTACATGTCATTCACATGAGATTTTTCTGAATAATAATCAAGGTATGTTGTTCATGCTTAATTAAATTTTAGTTATTTTTTATTATTTATGATTAATATTATATTTATATTTTGTTACAGATGTAACTAAGAAATCTGAAGTTTCCACAGACCTGTTGTATATAAATATCTCAAGAATGCGAAATGAATATTTAAAAAATCAAGAAGTTAAGTGGAGAATTAAAATATATAAAGGATATGTACCAGATTATTTGTGCAAAGAATGAATGTGAATATATTTGTATACATATAAATATTATTACATCACTTTTGTTTATCTTAATATATTTCTCTTAAGCAGTAAAATTACTTTCTGGAGCAGTACTACATCATATTCACATATTTATTCTCTTTTGGAAGGATTATAAAATATATTAGAAGGCATTTAGATATTATAATTAATTTTTTTTATTTTACTTGCAAATCTACATTTATGTATAAAGAATTTTTTTTACTGATTTTGTGGGTCCTTTATCTCATCCAACAAGTGATATTTCTACATTTCTTCTTCAGTAGTTTCTTACTATAAAGAAGAAAATACAGAATTTTAAAGATTAAGTATAATAGTTTTTAGAGTATATCCGAGTAAATCACAATGATGAATGTTAAATCCAACCTAAGCGATAAACAAAGTGTTTAATCTTGAATTTTAAAATTATAAGCACTTTTAGCAGACTAGATTATATTGGAGTCTTCTTCTAATTTATTATTTTATTATTTTATTATTTTTATTATGCATAACTATCAATAAATTTTATGAAATGAAAAGATATGAACAATAGAATAAAATTCAAATATTTTAACAATTCATGAATAAATAAAATTAAAATATCTATGTTACATACTAACAAGAAGAGCATTTGATAATTATATTAAGCCAAGTGATATGCTAATAAAAAATAATACTTAAATAATCTAATAATTTTAAATTGTGAACAATGTAATAAGAAAAAATATAAAGCATAAAAGTTATTTGAGAATCATATGATTCTTTGTTTCTATTCATATAGACTCCATATGATTATATTGGAGTCTTCTTCTAATTTATATTTTATTTTAGCATTTTTGTTATGCATAACTATCCATAAATTTTATGAAATGAAGAGATGTGAACAACAGAATAAAATTTAAAATTTTTAAAAATTCATGAGTAAACAAGATTTAAAATATCTATTTTATATACTAATAAGAAAAATACTTGATAATTATATTAAGTCAAGTGATATGCTAATAAAAAATAATATTAATCTTGAATTTCAAAATCATAAGTACTTTTAACAGACTAGATTATATTGGAGTCTTCCTCTTTATTTTGTTTTATCATTTTTGTTATGTATAACTATCCATAAATTTTATGAAATGAAGAGATGTAAACAATATAATAAATTCAAAAATTTTAAAAATTTATGAGTAAATAAAATTAAAATATCTATTTTATATACTAATAAGAAGAGCACTTGATAATTATATTAAGCCAAGTGATATGCTAATAAAAGATAATATTAATAATCTAATAATTTTAAATAGTGAACAATATAATAAAGAAAAATATACAACATAAAAGTTATTTGATAATTATATAATTTGTTGTTTCTATTCATATAGATTTGATCACATGGAGGAGGGAGGGGGTGGATGTGCGTGTGGGGGGGAGGGGTGGGGGTAGGGGATGGGAGAGGGGGTATGCTCGACAAGATTTTATTTTAGATTGCGATGAAATTTTACTTCTATGATGAAGATAAGAAAATGGAACTTAAGTAAATACTTTAAAAAGTAAAATGTCAGTTTTCTATTCTGCTTCTTAAGTTAATTTTTTTTTATTTCCTTGATAATTATTTTTTAAGTATAATTGTTAACATAAAAAGTCAAATAATAATGTAAGGATACTAATTAATGAATAACGTAATAACTATAAGCCAAGCCAAAACTATAAAACAAATTATAAATTATAGTATAAAAGAATTGAAGGAATTAAAAGGAGGGTAGTATGCATTGTGGTTAATACAAGTGACATCTTGAGAACTAGCTACTTGACTTTTTTATAATAAATATTATTTTAAATCAAAAAAAATAAAATCTATGTCATTAAATGATAACTATTTTACCATTTTCAACTCTAATTTAAAATTCAAAATTTGAATTTACACAACAATCTCTAATTAATATGATTTCTTAAATTAAGAAAGTTTGATTATGGAAAATCAATACTACCTCAATTGTATAATCTCAATTATCTTTTATATTTCAACCAAAAAAATATAATAAAATCTTTATATTATTAAAAGGAGGGTAGTATACGTTGTGGTTGAGCCAAGTGACATCTTGAAAACTAGTCACTAGGCTTTTTTACAATAAAAATTATTTTAACTCAAAAGTAATTATTTTAAGTCAAAAAAATAAAATCTATGTCATTAAATGATAACTATTTTGCCATTTTCAACTCTAATTCAAAATTCCAAATTTGAATTTACACAACAATCTCTAATTAATATGATTTCTTAAATTAAGAAAGTTGATTATGGAAAATCAATATTACCTCAATTATATAATCTCAATTATTTTTTATATTTCAACCAAAAAATATAATGAAATCTATATCTATATATATTATAAAGCAGAGGATAAAGCACCAGAAGAAGCCAAGTGACAAGCTACTAAGAAGCCACATGACAGTTTTAGGATAACACTTATAACATTTTTAAAATTAAAATATCAAAAAAAATTAAATTTGAAAATATCAAAATTTTAGAAGAAAAAAAGATTTTCAGTTAGTTTAAAACTAGGAATCTAACATTAAAGAATTCTAAATGAACTCTTATTATTTTATGAACTTATCTCTTTCAAATGATATAAAATATATTTAAATATTAAATTAAATATAATAATAATAATTAAAAAAAAAAGTATGTAGTAGCTGTTATATCCGATAGGATATAACTTCGGGACTCAAAAAATAATTAATAACAAATAGTTTACAAAATAATATTTTAGAGAGAGAGGTCGCCACCTAATTTTAAGAAAATCAGAAAACCTTTTTATTAAAGAATAAATTTTAATCTACAAAATCAGTTAGATACTAGGTAAGGGTTCAAATTATTCCGAAGGGAAGGGTTTAGGCATCCTTCAGAATCCACAACGGTGGTTCCCGACTGAATTCATTTTTTAATTGAGGAGATAAAATAAATATCCTGGTTCTTTAGAGTTAAAGAAAATGACTCTCCAAAACTCAAAGAATCCAAGGAAAAAAGATTTACGAGACGGCCTAATATTTGCCTATCGTTTAGCAATAAATAAATATATATAATAAAGAATTATACAAGATTTTTGAATTTTAATTTGAGGGTCTTCTTCAGAAAGTAACTCCATATACCTGTAAACACACTTAGTAAAAGTGTTAGTATTGAATGAATATTTATCAAAATGAATCAATAAAATAATAAATGAAAAAATAAAACCCGTCTTATATACATTGGAGGCCTTGGAAATCGATAAAAAATTCTTCATCGACCTTGTAAATTGATATTCGATATGAAATGATCGAACTCAAAATAACATTCATCTTTTATTATGGAGAGGCCTCAAAGATTTGATGAATTTTTTTTATCATTGGCCAATTATATTAATACCAATTAAAACTACCTTAATAAATAAAATACCTCAAATCCATTCCCAGCAACATAAACAACAGGTCAACTAAGACGATAACATAAAACCAAGTCACTGGGATGAGTTTTTCCGAGAAAAGATAACAAATCCTAATGTAACTAATATATAAAAGCAATCCAATGAATAGTAATAATAAAATAATGAAACAACACAGCAATGAGCGAAAAGAGTTAAAAATAGGATAAAAGCAATTAAAATAATATTAATAAGGCCAAAGACAAACAATCATCTTTAAATCTCAACCAAAACAAACTTTACCTAAGCAAATAACGAACTCAAAATCTCAACAAAAATTAATTTCACCAAGAATTAACATCTATTCATTAATCAATATACTACATGAAGAAGAAATAGTGAAAAGAAACTCACCTTGACGAGTACTAGCAGTTGATGTTTTGAAGCAACAATTGAACGGTCACCGGAAAATTGTGAATCCGGCCAGATCTGGTGGTCTGTGGTTTCGTCGGAATAGCGTTGTTGTTTGATTGTTGTTTACTGATAGTTGTTGATTGGGTTTTCGCCGGATTTATGACGGCAGTGGGCTGGGTTGTAGCGGTGTAGAGGAGAAACGGGTCTGTTGGTTGGAGAAGAATGAGGCTCGCGGTTTTTGGTCCTTCACCGGAGCAGCCATTAATATTGACGGGCAAAGGTCATTTGTAACCGGAGATGAAGTATTCCGGCCAAATCTGTCGATTTCACGGAGGTTTGGAGGTTGGTCTCTGATTATTGTTCGCCGGAGTTCATGGTTGCGAGTCTGTCGGAGTTCTCTTGCTCGTCGGAGCTCATTTGGTTGCTGCCCGTGTTGTTTGGTGTCTGAAACGCGCTGGAAAGGTAACGAGACGGAGATGGGAGCAGCGGTGGAGGAGCTGTTTTGGTGATGGTGTGTGGTGGTTTGCTGGGTTGTTGTGGTGGAGCTGACTGTTTTGGAGAATAAGGGAAGTGGGCGTGGTGTTTCACTGGTGGTGGTGCGTTGGAACAATGACGAGGAAGAGGGGTTGAGAACAATGGTGTATGGGTGGCTGTCGACGGAGGAAGGGACGGAGGGAGTGGTTTGTTTCGGCGGAGAAGACAACGAAGATGAAGGGAGGCAGCGTGGGTCCGGTTATGGAGTTCGCCGGATTCCGGTGGGGTGGTGGCCGAAAAAGAAAATTAGGAGAAGAGAGAAAAACAACTTTTTTCTTTTGAGATTTTTGCCAAATCAAGAATTTTCAATTTTCACTCCAAAGAATGTGTTGTGTGTATGGAACACTTTATAAAAAATTTTAAAATTCTAAATCATTTAGGTGACAAAATAAAATCATGAGCTATCAAAATCATGTGCTCAAAATCATAATTTATCTAAAATCATGTGTTATTTAATTATTTGTGTAAAATGTATCTACTCCGACTTATTCATTAACGGACTGTATTAATTAAAATAATAAACAATAGATAATAATCTCAATATTTTTTTTTTAAAAAATGAGAATAATTATCAATAAATTATGTTAACATTAAAAAAATGTGAGAAAATTATATTTTATGCAATTTAACGAATAAAACATTTAAAAAAATATTAATTTAAAAAATATCAAGCCAAAATTGAGTGTCAACAGTAGCAGTACATACGTAGTAGTAATTGTTGTAATAATAATAATAATAATCTATATATTATTAAAAGGAGGGTACATGCAATGTGGTTAAGTCAAGTTACATCTTGAGAACTAGTCACTTGACTTTTTTACAACAAAAAATATTTTAACTCAAAAATAATTATTTTAAGCCAAAAATAATTATTTTAAGTCAAAAAAATAAAATCTATATCATTAAATGATAACTATTTTACCATTTTAACTCTAATTTAAAATTCATTTGAATTTACACAACAATCTATAATTAATATGATTTCTTAAATTAAGAAAGTTGATTATGGAAAATCAATATTACCTCAATTATATAATCTCAATTATTTTTTATATTTCAACCAAAAAAATATAATGAAATCTATATCTATATATATTATAAAGCAGAGGATGAAGCACCAGAAGAAGTCAAGTGACAAGCTACTGAGAAGTCATATGGCAGTTTTTAAGACAAAGCTTAATGGTATTGTAATATTATTTTTTAAATTAAAAAATTACAAATATTTGAGTTTGAAAATATTAAGCTTTTTAAGAAAAGATTTTCAGTTAGCTTAAAATTAGCAACATATGGTTGATGAGTTCTAAATAAACTCTTACTATTTGAATACATTTAATTTAAATATAAAATAAAAAATAAAAAATAAAATATAATAATAATAATAATATAATAGTAGTTGTAGTACGTAGTAGTAGTAGCGGTATAATAATAATAATAAAAAAATCTATATCTATATCTATATATTATAAAACAGAGGACGAAGCATCATAAGAAGTCAAGTGGCAAGCTATTTAGAAGCCACGTGACAGTTTTTAGGACAAAGCTAAATAATATTGTAATAAAAATTTTGAATTGAAAGATTAAAAATATTTAAATTTAAAAATATTAAGCTTTTTAAAAAAAGATTTTCAATTAGCTTAAAATTAGCAACACTGAAGATTCTAAATGAACTCTTACTATTTGAATACATTTAATTTAAATATAAACTAAAAATAAAATGTAATAATAATATTATAGTAGTAGTAGTAGTAGTACGTAGTGTTAACAAAAATATTAAGATTTTTTCTAAAAAAAGACCAGGATCTATAAGGCGGGCGGTAGTCCACGCGGCCATCCAGATCAAGTTTCAAATAATATCCTTAAGCTCAAGAGAAAGGCGGTAGTCCGCACAATCAACAAGGATAGAATCGAAATAAGAAAGATTTTTAATTAATTTTTTGACTGAATGATAAACTTTTACCCAAGCAAGGGACCTGTCGAATTTACGATACATACTTTTATTAACTCCGATCCAGCAGTTCTAACAGTGATTTAGGCTGCCTCTTTATCTCCTTTTAACGAGGACTTACACTACCACCGCTTGCTAGATTAAATTAATAAAGTAATACCGAAATTGACTGTGCCACCATCTCAGAACCAAGCCAAGAAACTAAAATAAAAATCTCTTGTATTTCAATTGAGTCTGGGTTCTTTCATGGAGAACATACTACAGAAGTTAGATATCCAGCATAGATATGAGATTTCTAGCCGGACATAGTCGCGGCTATGGACATGTAAAAAAAATAATAAAAGTAAAGAAAAGAAAATACCTTTAAAGATCTAGGCTTTGCAAACTTGAACTTCTTTTATTGATATCACACTATTTTACAAAGGAGAGAGAAATTGAAAGCACTCTCTAAAAACTTCTACCTCAAATGAAAATAAAATGGCCATATATATAGGCCCAAACTAAAACATATAGAATCTATGTACAGTACAAGTGGGTCCCTTATCTGGGTCCTAAGTACAGTGTATAAACTGTTTCTGTGGGACAGGTGTCACTTCATTCCGCTTTTTCTTTTCCCTTTGATTTGCGGAGGAATTCTTCCACCTGTTCGATAGCTTCTTCAGATAACATTTTATCTGATTGGACTGACTGGCTGTCCGCAAGGATATCATCATTGCTGGTGACACTCTTCATAGAGGTGTCAGATTTATCAAACTGAGTGAGAGTGTTCAATAAGTTCCTCTTCACTTCTTCTAGATACTGATTAATCATCTCAGTTTTATCACCTCCTTGTACTGAGATTCTTCTTGCGATCTGTTAAACTGATCCTCCATCCATTATAGTCTTTTGTGGAAGGGATGTATATTCTTTAATTTTTTCTTGGATAGAATCCAAGAGTTCTTGTCCATGAAGCGTTTCGATTTTGGGATTTGTTTTCATCAATTTGTCCCAAAAGTTGTTGTAATATATCCTGTATAGACAAGGAATTTGCTCTTCGGTATAACCGAATTCTGGAGCCCATTTGTGGATCCATGGGATTGAAAATTCAATAAAGAAATAGATTTGATCTATTTTTTCAATATAGCAAATATGATCTGCATGATAAAGTTTTGTTAAAAATGGTGAATATTTTGTCCATTCTTGATATAATCGAAGAAATGGATCTGATAAAATCTTTATAGTTGGACCGTGGTATGACCACCAATTCAAGAACCAATTTGAAATGGTTTCATCGAATAACTTAGAACATACTTTCACAAACCAGGTGTGTTTGTGATGGTCATTGTTGTAATATAATACTCGATGGAATGCCTGGATATAATCCCAGTAAGAAAAACTTACACGAGTCTCATTTAGGCTGATCTGCCTTTCTGTCATGGTGGAAATACCCCATTCTTCAACAGATATAATCTGTTTAATTATAATTTTTGAGAAGTTATAACAGTTTTCTCCGGAAAAATGCTGAATTTCAACACTGCCTGTTTCTATCAAAATATTTTCATAATAGGATCGGGTTTTGTATGACTCACCCGGGTAATATAAATTATTTAGTACATACCTTTGGAGAATCTTCCAAGGTTCATTTTTCCTCTGAATTTCAGAGTTTTCAATAAGAAATATCATTTCTTTTCTTTCAACCTTTTCGAAGAACTGAATATCATTCTTGTCTTCTTTAGTGACCGCAGTAGCAAAAGTATCACTTTGCTTTTGAGACATATAAGCCTGCAATTGTTCATATAATGAACTGTTTTTTGGAATATCATCCAATTGTACCGTATTAGAGGATGAGGCTTCTCCAATTTTTGAGTTTATTAAACTCTTGCTCCCTAATCTGAGAACTGGAAAGTTTGAATCAGATCCATATGATGGTCTTTGAGTTCGTGAGGCTGAGGCCGAGGATCCATATGATGATCCTTGCGTGTATGTTCTTTGAGGGACTGATCTTCCCCTTCCTCTTGATCTGCCGCGACCCCTTATGATGGACCAGGGTGGGTCCTTTTCTTCCATACCTAATAATAATCAAAATATAAGTCATAAGTATCATAAATATCAAAATGAACATCTTCTTCATTATAGGAATGAATGGATAATTCCTCTTGAATAATTTTTTCAATAATTTTTTCAAGAATAATTTCTTGAACATCGTGCCCGATATCAACCACCTTCAGAATGGTGATCAAAGTTTTTTCTTCAAAGAAAGCTGAGAAGTAATTCATAGTTAATTACTGAGATATTCCCTAGATAGGAAGTCAGGAAGAGAATTGTCAATTTCCTTTTTATAATGAATTTCAAAATCGAAAGGAGCTAATTGCGCCTGCCACCTTGCAAATATAAGTTTAGAGGCATCATGTTTAAAGTCTTTGTCAAACATATATTTAACTGACTGGGCATCTGTTTTAATCAGGAATTTTTGATTATATAAATCATCCTGGAATTTTAAAACACATTTGACAATGCATAGCATTTCATGGGCCACAATAGCATATTTTCTCTGGGCTTCAGTCCATTTTTCTAAATGAAATCGTATAAGATATTCACACTTGTCATGAGGATTAATCTGTTTAAGGATTCTGCCATATCCAATATTGGATGCGTCAGTTTCTATAATTTTCTGCCAAACAGGGTTAGCAAGAGTTAAACAAGGCAAAGATTTAACACGTTGTTTAACATTTTTAACAAGATTAGTAAGACTATTAGTCCAAGGGGATTTATGATTCTTTTTTAGTCTTTCATAAAGAGGTGATAAATCTCTAGAAAGATCTTTATAAAAGGGGGAAATACAATTTAGGCTTCCCAGAAATCTTTGGAGCATAGTCCTATCAGTTATAATATCAGGAAATTTTGAAGCAAAATCAATCGATCTTTGGATGGGAGTAATCTTACCCTGACAAATATTATGTCCTAAAAATCGAACCTCTGTTTGAAACAGGCTCATTTTTGATTTAGAAATAACCAAACCATTTTGTATTACAATTTTTTTGAAAATATCAAGATGCTTGATATGCATTTCAAAAGTTTTTGAGTAAACTAAAATGTCATCAATATAGACTATGATGAAATCCAAATAAGAATTAAAAATATCATTCATAATTTTTTGAAATTCTGAAGGAGCATTCTTTAGTCCAAAAGGCATAACATTCCATTCGTATTGACCAAAGGGAACGTTAAAAGCAGTTCTGTAAGTATGCTCTCTGAAGATTTGTATTTGCCAATATCCTGATTTTAAATCAAATTTTAAAAATATATTGGCATCATATAATCTGGATAAAAGATCTCTTTTGTTTGGAATAGGATACCTAATCCATTTTAAAATTTTGTTTAAAGGTTTATAATTAATAACCAATCTAGGAACACCACGTTCCTTTTCGGCTGCATTGTTGACATAAAATGCTGTACAGGATCAAGGAGACTTGGAAGGTTTTATCAATCTCTTTTGAAGAAGATTATCAATCTCCTTTTTGCAGAACTCCACTAACTCTTCATTCATTTGATAGGGATGAGATTTAGTGGGAATATTATCTTCAGAGAAGTTTTCTTCATATGGAAGAGTCACAATGTGCTTCTTTCTATTCCAAAAGGCACTCGGGTGATCGGCACAAACATCGACGGCCAACTGCTCAGAGATCAATTTAATCTTTTCTTGTACTTTGGTAGATTTTAAAGTATCAAAGACATTCATACTGTATATATCCATTTGCAAGGAGTCCATATGCCTTTGCTTCATGTCTATAAGAGTATTAATATCTCGTGTCAAAGGTTCTGTAATAAAGGGGAATGATATTTTCCTACCTTTGTAATTAGCTGTAAAACCCTTTTGATCAATTTTTGAAAAGGGGTAAATAGCATTTAAGAAAGGCGTTCCAAGAATAATTGGAGGACTCATTTTATCCTTTACCAAGAAAAAGAAATGAGGGATGCAAGTATTATCTTTGCAAATATGAGTATTGGACAGCTTATACTCTATTTTTAAAGCGTGACCAGATGCTGATTTGACAACATGAGTAGTTTTTTCAAAAAATCTTGAAGGAATTAATCCTTCCTGAATACAACTAACATCTGCTCCACTATCAATCATCGCAGTGCCAGTAACTTTAAATTCGTTTTTAAGTAAGATGGTGCAATTAACATACCATCTATGTGCAGTTACAATCTGCATCATTCCAAGAAAAGAATTTTGTTTAGAAGTATCAATGATATCATCAATTTTTCCTTTTCCTCTATCAGCAGGAGGGCTAGGTATAGAATCATCATTCTCATCATTCTCAAGATGAGAAATCCTATGATCATGAATCATTTGATTCTGTTTGAGAGATTTAATCTCATTTTTAAGATTTTCAACCTCATATTTTAAATCATCTAAAGAGGTGTCACGTATAATGACATCATTTTTCTTTTCAAGTCGGTTATAAACTTCCTTTATAGAATATGGTTCTAGATCTTTGAGATCAAAATCATTTTTAGATTGTTCAGAAGGTTTTGAAGAACTGGAGCTAGTCGCCATATTTAGGATTTTACTCCGAATATTTTCATCAGAAATTTCTTTCAATAAATCAATCACATTCTCGGATGAGATAGTTTTAATATTAACATCTTCAAATTGTGACTGGAGTTTATAAAACTCGTCGGCTTTGCATCTGCAATGATCACCTACACAATTAGTACAATTAGTAGGCATAAGATTTTCATTATCAGAAAAATCAAGAAGTTTAACTTCACTTTCGGAACCTGATTCATTGTCGTCGGAGTAAGACTCGTAATCTGATTCAGACCTTGAAGTGTAGAGCAAACCATAAATCTTATCATGAACATTTTGGTCAAGGTTCAAAGATTTAAACTTTTCAAGCTTACAATTAGGAGTAATATGTCCATATTGTCCACAATTATAACATTTAATGTTCTTGAGATCTCTTTTGGAGAAATTCTTTGCAAACCTGGTAGACTTGCGGTGAGCTTTCCTTGCTTCACGTTTTTCTTTACTTCATCGAGAATGACGACGTTGCCTATGAGGCTTCTCAGAAGTGTCATGTTCTTTATGACCTCTGTGCGTCCTATGTCCTTTGCTATTAGATGGACCGGGCATAGCGAACTGTTCACAAAAGTCTCCTAATTGTGATTTCGCCTTTTTCCTATCATCTTTAATTTGTTGAGATAATTTTACCTCGTTGCAAAGACTTAATCCTTCTTGGGTGCAAGTACCCACAAGTTTCCCGTAAGTATAGAGATGGTAAGGGATCTCAGTGTGGTTACCTCTGAGAGCTCGTTTAACTCGCTCTGCAAATAAAGGAGGAAATCCATCTATAAACTTTGATTTCCAATGAGTAGAGTTACTGTCGGGAAGATCCATGACTCTACTTAGGAAGGTGTCTTTATACCATCTGAATTCTCCCAAATGTCTGCATCGTAGACCATTTAAGAGTGTCCTAAGAGTTTCATTCTGGGAGGTAAATCTTCCATTGAAATGTTCCAGAATAGTAAGAATGAGTGTATAAACAACATCTTCTCGGGTAGTTTCTATTACCCTTTCGACTGGTTTTCCTTCATCATTAATGCCAGTTTCTACCACTTTATCACTCTTTGTGGCATTAGTTATAGCATTTTTAACTTCTTCGGATAAAAAATTATCCCACCAACCTCTTAATTGGCCAGTGAATCCAGCGATTATCATTTTACAAATAGCATGATCAGAATTTCTATTCGTATGTCTACAAACAGAAGAATACATCATCATCCGATGAACCACAATAGAGACTTGTCTATCAGTTAAGCCATCGAGGTTCCACTCATAAACCATATCACCACTGTATGACGTATTGGTGAATCCCCACTCTCTTTCTTCAATAAGAACATCTTGAGGAGTCGGGCGATGATAATAAAAGGTTTTCATATCCGGTTTAGAACCGTAACGAGAAATAGGATGGTTCCTTTTAAAACGATGAAGTTTATTGACTTCTGTTACAGAAAACTCATCATTTTGATCTATAAACTGATTTTCTAAATCATTCGAATTCATAGGCTTAGCACTTAAGCCAGAAAGCTTTTTATCAAGAAGTTGTTCTAAATCTTGTAAAGAAAGATTGTTTTTAGATTTAATCTTAAAATCAGAAGTGTCTATAGGTCGTTGAATATGAGTAGGCATAGTTAAAACAGTAGGAAGTTTCCCAGAAGTAGAAGCTTCGTTAACTGCCTTGAGCCTCTCTGTATTCAAATGTTTTATCAAAACAATTAACTCATCAAGTTTTTTGTCAAGGGAACTAACATGTTCACCTAAAACCTTAACATAAAGACTTAAATAATTATTTTGAGCAATTAGGTTATTTATCTCATTTATGCTAATCTTAGCGACATCGTCTTCTATGAACTTTTGAAAAGCAGAGAACATCAAACCAGTATTATTAGGCAAAATAAAAGGATTTTGAGAAGGATAGATTGACTTAATAATCGAACCATTTTCTTCCTGAAAAGTTCGCTCAATAACCTTTACATATAACGGTAAATAGGTGGTTATAAACCAAGGAACAAAATACATAATTTGATTATGCAAAGCACAAGTTTCATAAAATTCTTGTGAAATATTATTTAAATCATTTTGGCTATAAGCTTCAAAAAACCAAGTTCTAAACTTGTTCCATTTATCATTTTGAAATTCACTTTGAATATGTTGTCTTTCCAGGGAACCTGGACTAAAATCAATTTGTTGTAAAAACATAAATCAAAGTTTATTTCTATCTGCCCCTTCATTTGGGTCAAAATCCATTTCTGAAGTAGTAGGATCAATATCAGACAGTCTATCAGTTGCCTGCACAATATTAGTCTTTGTGTCAATTCTAACCCTTTCAACAATTTTTTCACTCATAGTATCACTAATAGTATGCAAAGAAAGAGCCCTGTTACGAGCTGGACCATATATAGGAACATCAGGGGTAATAGGGGAAATATGCTGAATCTCAGGTAGAGATCTATAACCTGAAAAAGAATGTCTGTTATAAACAGTAGATTTATACATGGGAGCTTTATCAGCAAACTGAATACATATCCTACCATCAGGATTCTGAGTAATATGAGAATACTCATTATTCGTTATTTCATTAGTAATCTGACTTGAGGATATAACCGAGTCCAAAGTCCAAGTAGCTGGGAAATTTATTTCTTCCCACTTGATAGGTCTCCTCGTGGTGACCTTAGACTTTGTAAAGTTGGTTTCCATTAGAATAGTCTGATTAGATGTATCATATAATTTACATCTCGGATTTAGAGTAGATAATAATTTAAAGTAAACTCTATAAGATAAACAAATAAGTTCAGATCCACGAGCATAGTTATAACCATGCGTCTTAACATTCAAAGTTAAAGCATCAAGAATATTAACATCAGATAAAGATAATTGAAGATTAGGTTGTGTATTGAAATAAACCGGACCGTAGGCCACAGTAGATTCAATAGAACCCATCAGCGATTGTCTGAAATTAAGATTTCTAGCGTCTCTTAACAAAGCTAGAAAAGTTTCAGGTAACCCTTTAAGGGTCAAAGGTTTAAAGGCAATTTGAACCATACCAATATGCATAAAATTGAATTTAGATCTATAAGATTCAATATCATGTTTATTTAATAAACATATAATTTGTTCATCAGAATTTAAAGCAAGAGATTGCTCCGTAGTTTTTATCAATTGTTTTGACGAAAATTTATCAAACCAACCATAATCATATATGGTTCTTTTATCAATTTTTGAAATAGTCCATTTATTTAATTTATCAAGATCTAGAGGTATATCAACCTCTTCTAGTCTAGTACTTTTAGTACTAATTTCACCAAGATCCATAACAAAAGAAATCATATCTACGCTGAATACTTCAGATCTATTATATATTCTCCATGAACGTTCCTAGGCTCTGATACCCAAACAATAGATCAGAGCCTAGGAACGTTCATAGAGTATATATAATAGATCTGAAGTATTCAGCGTAGATATGATTTCTTTTGTTATGGATCTTGGTGAAATTAGTACTAAAAGTACTAGACTAGAAGAGGTTGATATACCTCTAGATCTTGATAAATTAAATAAATGGACTATTTCAAAAATTGATAAAAGAACCATATATGATTATGGTTGATTTGATAAATTTTCGTCAAAACAATTGATAAAAACTACGGAGCAATCTCTTGCTTTAAATTCTGATGAACAAATTATATGTTTATTAAATAAACATGATATTGAATCTTATAGATCTAAATTCAATTTTATGCATATTGGTATGGTTCAAATTGCCTTTAAACCTTTGACCCTTAAAGGGTTACCTGAAACTTTTCTAGCTTTGTTAAGAGACGCTAGAAATCTTAATTTCAGACAATCGCTGATGGGTTCTATTGAATCTACTGTGGCCTACGGTCCGGTTTATTTCAATACACAACCTAATCTTCAATTATCTTTATCTGATGTTAATATTCTTGATGCTTTAACTTTGAATGTTAAGACGCATGGTTATAACTATGCTCGTGGATCTGAACTTATTTGTTTATCTTATAGAGTTTACTTTAAATTATTATCTACTCTAAATCCGAGATGTAAATTATATGATACATCTAATCAGACTATTCTAATGGAAACCAACTTTACAAAGTCTAAGGTCACCACGAGGAGACCTATCAAGTGGGAAGAAATAAATTTCCCAGCTACTTGGACTTTGGACTCGGTTATATCCTCAAGTCAGATTACTAATGAAATAACGAATAATGAGTATTCTCATATTACTCAGAATCCTGATGGTAGGATATGTATTCAGTTTGCTGATAAAGCTCCCATGTATAAATCTACTGTTTATAACAGACATTCTTTTTCAGGTTATAGATCTCTACTTGAGATTCAGCATATTTCCCCTATTACCCCTGATGTTACTATATATGGTCCAGCTCGTAACAGGGCTCTTTCTTTGCATACTATTAGTGATACTATGAGTGAAAAAATTGTTGAAAGGGTTAGAATTGACCCAAAGACTAATATTGTGCAGGCAACTGATAGACTGTCTGATATTGATCCTACTGCATCAGAAATGGATTTTGACCCAAATGAAGGGGCAGATAGAAATAAACTTTGATTTATGTTTTTACAACAAATTGATTTTAGTCCAGGTTCCCTGGCAAGACAACATATTCAAAGTGAATTTCAAAATGATTAATGGAACAAGTTTAGAACTTGATTTTTTGAAGCTTATAGCCAAAATGATTTAAATAATATTTCACAAGAATTTTATGAAACTTGTGCTTTGCATAATCAAATTATGTATTTTGTTCCTTGGTTTATAACCACCTATTTACCGTTATATGTAAAGGTTATTGAGAGAACTTTTCAGGAAGGAAATGGTTCGATTATTAAGTCAATCTATCCTCCTCAAAACCCTTTTATTTTGCCTAATAATACTGGTTTGATGTTCTCTGCTTTTCAAAAGTTCATAGAAGATGATGTCGCTAAGATTAGCATAAATGAGATAAATAACCTGATTGCTCAAAATAATTATTTAAGTCTTTATGTTAAGGTTTTAGGTGAACATGTTAGTTCCCTTGACAAAAACCTTGATGAGTTAATTGTTTTGATAAAACATTTGAATACAGAGAGGCTCAAGGAAGTTAACGAAGCTTCTACTTCTGGGAAACTTCCTACTGTTTTAACTATGCCTACTCATATTCAACGACCTATAGACACTTCTGATTTTAAGATTAAATCTAAAAACAATCTTTCTTTACAAGATTTAGAACAACTTCTTGATAAAAAGCTTTCTGGCTTAAGTGCTAAGCCTATGAATTCGAATGATTTAGAAAATCAGTTTATAGATCAAAATGATGAGTTTTCTGTAACAGAAGTCAATAAACTTCATCGTTTTAAAAGGAACCATCCTATTTCTCGTTATGGTTCTAAACCGGATATGAAAACCTTTTATTATCATCGCCCGACTCCTCAAGATGTTCTTATTGAAGAAAGAGAGTGGGGATTCACCAATACGTCATACAGTGGTGATATGGTTTATGAGTGGAACCTCGATGGCTTAACTGATAGACAAGTCTCTATTGTGGTTCATCGGATGATGATGTATTCTTCTGTTTGTAGATATACGAATAGAAATTCTGATCATGCTATTTGTAAAATGATAATCGCTGGATTCACTGGCCAATTAAGAGGTTGGTGGGATAATTTTTTATCCGAAGAAGTTAAAAATGCTATAACTAATGCCACAAAGAGTGATAAAGTGGTAGAAACTGGCTTTAATGATGAAGGAAAACCAGTCGAAAGGGTAATAGAAACTACCCGAGAAGATGCTGTTTATACACTCATTCTTACTATTCTGGAACATTTCAATGGAAGATTTACCTCCCAGAATGAAACTCTTAGGACACTCTTAAATGGTCTACGATGCAGACATTTGGGAGAATTCAGATGGTATAAAGACACCTTCCTAAGTAGAGTCATGGATCTTCCCGACAGTAACTCTACTCATTGGAAATCAAAGTTTATAGATGGATTTCCTCCTTTATTTGCATAGCGAGTTAAACGAGCTCTCAGAGGTAACCACACTGAGATCCCTTACCATCTCTATACTTACGGGAAACTTGTGGGTACTTGCACCCAAGAAGGATTAAGTCTTTGCAACGAGGTAAAATTATCTCAACAAATTAAAGATGATAGGAAAAAGGCAAAATCACAATTAGGAGACTTTTGTGAATAGTTCGCTATGCCCGGTCCATCTAATAGCAAAGGACATAGGACGCACAGAGGTCATAAAGAACATGACACTTCTGAGAAGCCTCATAGGCAACGTCGTCATTCTCGATGAAGTAAAGAAAAACGTGAAGCAAGGAAAGCTCACCGCAAGTCTACCAGGTTTGCAAAGAATTTCTCCAAAAGAGATCTCAAGAACATTAAATGTTATAATTGTGGACAATATGGACATATTGCTCCTAATTGTAAGCTTGAAAAGCTTAAATCTTTGAACCTTGACCAAAATGTTCATGATAAGATTTATGGTTTGCTCTACACTTCAGGGTCTGAATCAGATTACGAGTCTTACTCCGACGATAACGAATCAGGTTCCGAAAGTGAAGTTAAACTTCTTGATTTTTCTGATAATGAAAATCTTATGCCTACTAATTGTACTAATTGTGTAGGTGATCATTGCAGATGCAAAACTGACGAGTTTTATAAACTCCAGTCACAATTTGAAGATGTTAATATTAAAACTATCTCATCCGAAAATGTGATTGATTTATTGAAAGAAATTTCTGATGAAAATATTCGGAGTAAAATCCTAAATATGGCGACTAGCTCCAGTTCTTCAAAACCTTCTGAAAAATTTAAAAATGATTTTGATCTCAAAGATCTAGAACCATATTCTATAAAGGAAGTTTATAACCGACTTGAAAAGAAAAATGATGTCATTATACGTGACACCTCTTTAGATGATTTAAAATATGAGGTTGAAAATCTTAAAAATGTGATTAAATCTCTCAAACAGAATCAAATGATTCATGATCATAGGATTTCTTGAGAATGATGATTCTATACCTAGCCCTCCTGCTGATAGAGGAAAAGGAAAGATTGATGATATCATTGATACTTCTAAATAAAATTCTTTTCTTGGAATGATGCAGATTGTAACTGCACATAGATGGTATGTTAATTGCACCATCTTACTTAAAAATGAATTTAAAGTTACTGGCACTGCGATGATTGATAGTGGAGCAGATGTTAGTTGTATTCAGGAAGGATTAATTCCTTCAAGATTTTTTGAAAAAACTACTCATGTTGTCAAATCAGCATCTGGTCACGCTTTAAAAATAGAGTATAATCTGTCTAATACTCATATTTGCAAAGATGATACTTGCATCCCTCATTTCTTTTTCTTGGTAAAGGATAAAATGAGTCCTCCAATTATTCTTGGAACGCCTTTCTTAAATGCTATTTACCCCTTTTCAAAAATTGATCAAAAGGGTTTTACAGCTAATTACAAAAGTAGGGAAATATCATTCCCCTTTATTACAGAACCTTTGACACGAGATATTAATACTCTTATAGACATGAAGCAAAGGCATATGGACTCCTTGCAAATGGAGATATACAGTATGAATGTCTTTGATACTTTGAAATCTACCAAAGTACAAGAAAAGATTAAATTGATCTCTGAGCAGTTGGCCGTCGATGTTTGTGCCGATCACCCGAGTGCCTTTTGGAATAGAAAGAAGCACATTGTGACTCTTCCATATGAAGAAAACTTCTCTGAAGATAATATTCCCACTAAATCTCGTCCCTGTCAAATGAATGCAGAGTTAGTGGAGTTCTGCAAAAAGGAGATTGATAATCTTCTTCAAAAGGGATTGATAAAACCTTCCAAGTCTCCTTGGTCCTGTACAGCATTTTATGTCAACAATGCAGCCGAAAAGGAACGTGGTGTTCCTAGATTGGTTATTAATTATAAACCTTTAAACAAATTTTTAAAATGGATTAGGTATCCTATTCCAAACAAAAGAGATCTTTTATCCAGATTATATGATGCCAATATATTTTCAAAATTTGATTTAAAATCAGGATATTGGAAAATACAAATCTTCAGAGAGCATACTTACAGAACTGCTTTTAATGTTCCCTTTGGTCAATACGAATGGAATGTTATGCCTTTTGGACTAAAGAATGCTCCTTCAGAATTTCAAAAAATTATGAATGATATTTTTAATCCTTATTTGGATTTCATCATAGTCTATATTGATGACATTTTAGTTTACTCAAAAACTTTTGAAATGCATATCAAGCATCTTGATATTTTCAAAAAAATTGTTATACAAAATGGTTTGGTTATTTCTAAACAAAATGAGCCTGTTTCAAACAGAGGTTCGATTTTTAGGACATAATATTTGTCAGGGTAAGATTACTCCCATCCAAAGATCGATTGATTTTGCTTCAAAATTTCCTGATATTATAACTGATAGGACTATGCTCCAAAGATTTCTGGGAAGCCTAAATTATATTTCCCCCTTTTATAAAGATCTTTCTAGAGATTTATCACCTCTTTATGAAAGACTAAAAAAAAGAATCATAAATCCCCTTGGACTAATAGTCTTACTAATCTTGTTAAAAATGTTAAACAACGTGTTAAATCTTTGCCTTGTTTAACTCTTGCTAACCCTGTTTGGCAGAAAATTATAGAAACTGACGCATCCAATATTGGATATGGAGGAATCCTTAAACAGATTAATCCTCATGACAAGTGTGAATATCTTATACGATTTCATTCAGGAAAATGGACTGAAGCCCAGAGAAAATATGCTACTGTGGCCCATGAAATGCTATGCATTGTCAAATGTGTTTTAAAATTCCAGGATGATTTATATAATCAAAAATTCCTGATTAAAACATATGCCCAGTCAGTTAAATATATGTTTGACAAAGACTTTAAACATGATGCCTCTAAACTTATATTTGCAAGGTGGCAGGCGCAATTAGCTCCTTTCGATTTTGAAATTCATTATAAAAAGGGAATTGACAATTCTCTTCCTGACTTCCTATCTAGGGAATATCTCAGTAATTAACTATGAATTACTTCTCAGCTTTCTTTGAAGAAAAAACTTTGATCACCATTCTAAAGGTGGTTGATATCGGGCACGATGTTCAAGAAATTATTCTTGAAAAAATTATTGAAAAAATTATTCAAGAGGAATTATCCATTCATTCCTATAATGAAGAAGATGTTCATTTTGATATTTATGATACTTATGACTTATATTTTGATTATTATTAGGTATGGAAGAAAAAGACCCACCCTGGTCCATCATAAGGGGTCGCGGCAGATCAAGAGGAAGGGGAAGATCAGCCCCTCAAAGAACATACACGCAGGGATCATCATATGGATCCTCGACCTCAGCCTCACGAACTCAAAGACCATCATATGGATCGGATTCAAACTTTCCAGTTCTCAGATTAGGGAACAAGAGTTTAATAAACTCAAAAATTGGAGAAGCCTCATCCTCTAATACGGTACAATTGGATGATATTCCAAAAAACAGTTCATTATATGAATAATTGCAGGCTTATATGTCTCAAAAGCAAAGTGATACTTTTGCTACTGCGGTCACTAAAGAAGACAAGAATGATATTCAGTTCTTCGAAAAGGTTGAAAGAAAAGAAATGATATTTCTTATTGAAAACTCTGAAATTCAGAGGAAAAATGAACCTTGGAAGATTCTCCAAAGGTATTTACTAAATAATTTATATTACCCAGGTGAGTCATACAAAACCCGATCCTATTATGAAAATATTCTGATAGAAACAAGCAGTGTTGAAATTCAGCATTTTTCCGGAGAAAACTGTTATAACTTCTCAAAGATTATAATTAAACATATTATATCTGTTGAAGAATGGGGTATTTCCACCATGAAAGAAAGGCAGATCAGCCTAAATGAGACTCGTGTGAGTTTTTCTTACTGGGATTATATCCAGGCATTCCATCGAGTATTATATTACAACAATGACCGTCACAAACACACCTGGTTTGTGAAAGTATGTTCTAAGTTATTCGATGAAACTATTCCAAATTGGTTCTTGAATTGGTGGTCATACCACGGTCCAACTATAAAGATTTTACCAGATCCATTTCTTCGATTATATCAAGAATGGACAAAATGTTCACCATTTTTAACAAAACTTTATCATGCAGATCATATTTGCTATATTGAAAAAATAGATCAAATCTATTTCTTTATTGAATTTTCAATCCCATGAATCCACAAATGGGCTCCAGAATTCGGTTATACCGAAGAGCAAATTCCTTGTCTATACAGGATATATTACAACAACTTTTAGGACAAATTGATGAAAACAAATCCCAAAACTGAAACGCTTCATGGACAAGAACTCTTGGATTCTATCCAAGAAAAAATTAAAGAATATACATCCCTTCCACAAAAGACTATAATGGATGGAGGATCAGTTAAACAGATCGCAAGAAGAATCTCAGTACAAGGAGGTGATAAAACTGAGATGATTAATCGATATCTAGAAGAAGTGAAGAGGAACTTATTGAACACTCTCACTCAGTTTGATAAATCTGACACCTCTATGAAGAGTGTCACCAGCAATGATAATATCCTTGCGGACAACCAGTCAGTCCAATCAGATAAAATGTTATCTTAAGAAGCTATCGAACAGGTGGAAGAATTCCTCCGCAAATCAAAGGGAAAAGGAAAAACGGAATGAAGTGACACCTGTCCCACAGAAACAGTTTATACACTGTACTTAGGACCCAGATAAGGGACCCACTTGTACTGTACATAGATTCTATATGTTTTAGTTTGGGCCTATATATATGGCCATTTTATTTTCATTTGAGGTAGAAGTTTTTAGAGAGTGCTTTCAATTTCTCTCTCCTTTGTAAAATAGTATGATATCAATAAAAGAAGTTCAAGTTTGCAAAGCCTAGATCTTTAAAGGTATTTTCTTTTCTTTACTTTTTTTTTTACATGTCCATAGCCGCGACTATGTCCGGCTAGAAATCTCATATCTATGCTGGATATCTAACTTCTGAAGTATGTTCTCCATGAAAGAACCCAGACTCAATTGAAATACAAAAGATTTTTATTTTAGTTTCTTGGCTTGGTTCTGAGATGGTGGCACAGTCAATTTCGGTACTATTTTATTAATTTAATCTAGCAAGCGATGGTATTGTAAGTCCTCGTTAAAAGGAGATAAAGAGGTAGCCTAAATCACTGTTAGAACTGCTGGATCAGAGTTAATAAAAGTATGTATCGTGAATTCGACAGGTCCCTTTCTTAGGTAAAAGTTTACCATTCAGTCAAATGTTTTTTAATAATAATCTAGATCTGAATTCGTTTGATTTAAATATGAGATTAAACAAAAATAAAATAATAATAACAATAATAATTTAAATCTGAATTCGTTTGATTTAAATATTAAATAAAATAATAATAATAATAATAAATAAATAAATAATTAATAATAACAATAGTAGTAGTAGCAGCAGCAGCAATAATAACAACAATATAAATAATAATTAGTAATAGCAGCAGTAGTAGTAATAACAATAGTAGTAGTAGCAATAATAATAATAAATAGTAATAGCAGCAGCAGTATCAACAATAATAATAATAATAAAAATAAAAATAAAAATTTATACTATATTTTCTGGAATATTAAATCGTATAGTGTAGTGGATAAAATTACAAAAATATTTTAAATTTTTATGAGGATGAAGATTATGTTGAAAATACTATTTTAAATTGTAAACACAAATATTGAATTGATAATTAAAAAATTTTGAATTGAAGGAAAGATAAAGATTCTATCCAAATCTGAATTTGAAATATTTTTAAACATGCAGATTTTATTTAATTTCAAATATATGGATATACAAAAAAGAAAAAACATGCATTGTATTTAAAAATGGAAAGATAAGAAAGACCAGCTCTACAACTTTTAGTGCCATAATCTTCTTTTAACAAATTGATTTGATATTTGAATTTGAATTTAAATGATATTTGAGTTGGAATGAAATTCTAGGTTTTTAAATTCTCTTATATATACTCCTATGATGATAAATAATGTCAAGCCTCTCTCTTTCTCTGTAACGACCGGGTCCGTCGCTACAGGTAAACTTTTCGTGCCAAGTTTTAGAGTTAGAAAACTTCGGGTTTGGGAGTTTGAAATTCTGGGCTAGGCTAGCCTCGGCCGATTTTGGAACGAGGTATAGTCTAGGGAAATTCGGGTGAAGATTGGGTTAGATGTCTTGATTTGAGCTAGTTTTCCACGTAGCCAAGACATAAAGGAGTCCGGGGGACTTTTCAGAATCGAATTTGGGTAAGTAGAACTCCCGAAATTGAGGTTGACGTGAAGAGGTTGTTTCGAAACGTCAGAAAAATAAGTGTGTTGTAAAATGGACTAGTTTTAGAGATTTTACGACTTTCTGTCCCGTGTCAATCGCTATAGCGGTTGACACTCCGCCATAGCAACCTCCGTTGTAGCGGAGAAATTACCGATACAATAGAAGTCAACGTCGGTAAGCCTCTGCCATAGTGGACGACTCCGCTATGATGGTACCGCTATAGAGGAGCAGACCGCTATAGTGGAGCGTGATGGGATTTAATGCAGAAACTTCCCCAAAAACATTCAGTTTTCACAAGTTTGTTTGGGAGCAGGGCTAGGGCGATTTCAGGCATTTTTCCTCCATTCTTCATCATTTTTCTTCCCTAAGGTAAGGTTTCTACTCCCCGAACTCCGTAATACTTTTTCTATGTGGTCGAATTGCTAGGAGTGGACTTGGAGAAAGGTTTGGAATGACTTAGGGAGGGTAGAATCCGGGAAAAAAGGGGGATTCTATGTGTAGAAGTTTTTGGGTGTTGCTAAATTTACTGTTTATGATCATGTGACCTTAATTTTCTAATTTTATCCGTAAAAATGATAGAACTAGGTGAATTAATGACGTAAAACCCGAGAAAAAGGGTGAAAGATCATGGGTGGCTTGAGGTTTAGGATTATACGTAATTCGGGTGAAATTTAGGCCATAAAGATTAATTATTGGTTATTGTGTGTTGTTTTAGATCAAGAACCGGCAAGAACTTCGGGAAATGGGAAAACTCCGGTTGTATAGAGCTTTGGATCATTTCGAGGTAGGTGATGGTTTACTTCATATATGTTGTGTGTGTTTAAGTACTCTTATCTAAGTATTTGTATGAAATGCATTGCTTAGGGAATGATTAGAAGTGTCTAATAGTCCTGTTAGCAGTCTGGAAAATTGAACGTTGTATTGTACTTGTTGGTTTTACAAGTTGATTGTTTATTTTTGTGACTGTGGATTGTTTGAATTTGGTTGGCTCGGGTACCACGCCTGGTACAGGGTAATACTAACGGTTGGCTCGGGTACCACACCTGATACGAAATATACTAACGGTTGGCTCGGGTACCACGCCTGGTACGGGATAATACTAATGGTTGATTGTTCATTTTTATGACTGTGAATTGTTTGACTTTGGTTGGCTCAGGTACCACACTTGGTATGGGGTAATACTAATGGTTGGCTCTGGTACTACGCTTGGTACGAAATATACTAACGGTTGACTCGGGTACCACGTCAGGTACGGGATAATACTAACGGTTGGCTCGGGTACCATGCATGGTACGGGTTTACTTTATTGTGTTGTTGCATCTTTATTTAATGGTTCCTTGAGTGAACCGGGTTGTGAACTTGAATTGCGATTGCATTTGTTTATCATAGAACAAGTCCCCCTCAGTCACTGCCATAGTTGACCGTATTTTGGTCCTTAAGAGGCCGGGTTGTCACATTACTTTACGAGTTGGTCTTGGTGTAGACCGGGTTATTTGTTTGACACTTAGGTGTTGTCTAGAGGGGATCCAGGGTGGGTCCGAGATATGTAGCATAATATGACTGTTTGTGTTGTGGATTATTGATCATAACTGTGAAGTGATTTACACGTGGGACAAGTTAGGTAGAGACTTGTAGTCTAGGAATACCTGTTGACTTGCCATTGTGTTTTCTGTACTCTTACTTGATTTCGGTACTTTTTCATACACTGTTTTACTTGGAACTGGCTGATTATCCTACCAGTACATGGTGGTTGTGTTATGATACTGCACTTGCTTATCTTTTTGTGAGTACTGGAAATCTTCCGGTGGTTGACGCACGACCTCACTTGTAGGCCAGACACTTCAAGATATCAAGGGTGAGCTGTTCATCAAGCTGCCTTGGTTTCTTTCGTATTGGTTGTAGCCCACTTGTTTTAGGCTTAGACTATTTCTTTTGTTTTGGGTTGCATTCCCGTACTCTAGTTTGACAGATATTTTCGGTACGATGACTTTCAGATTCTACGGAGGGATTTCCGCAGTTTATTTTATTGATTTATAGAGTTGATTTTATTCAAGATTGAATGCTAGTTTACTTTCTGCACTGGTTTTAAGTTGTTAGGCTAGGCTAAGAGTTGGACTCTAATGGTTCGCTCATCCGGGGGTTGGGTGGGTGCCATTCACGATGGTCGGGGTCGTGACACACACTCTCTCTCTCCCCCACTCTCTCTCTCTTTTGTTATTGATCATTAATTTTATTCGTGAATTTTTTAACTGTATTTTTCGTATTCTAGATTTTAAAAAATATTTTTACTTCTTATATGCAGATGATGATGATCGAATTACAGACTATATTTTTTTTTCCTATTATACACATGTTTGAATTCAAGTGAGTAGTAATATCTTTCATTCTGATTTTGTTTGTTTGATTTTTAATAAAAATCTATTTATCTAATTTGATTTATGAAATTTTTTGGATGAAGACAAGAAGATTAAGTAACTGGTAACTCAATAACTTTTGTTTTAATGAAAAAATATATTTTATTTATTTATATCTATTTCCGTATTTAAGATATTTTCTTCATAGTTATTTATATCATTGATTTTCTTGCTACTTTATTCATTACAAAATATAAATAGATGTTGTCTTTATTAGGATGAATTTTGTGAAGCTTTTTTAAATTGCTTGAAAAATAATTGATTAGTGGTGAAAAAATTACGTCATGAATGATGAAACTATGATATAACTTATAAGTCCATGGTAAAAATAGTTACTTAAATTTCTAAAAAAAATATAATATTTTTTTAATTGTTATATAATAAGAAAAGTCATATACTAAATAAATAAGATTGCGTAATTGAAATCTTGATGGATAAAGCTACAAAATTAAATAATAAAAGAATTTCAATCAACATATTTTAAATATAAAATTTTCATGTAGGTAATTTAATAATTGAAATATAAATTCATATTGAAAATAATATAAAATATTTTTCAGTTATCTATTGTATTTGTATAAGACTAAAATGTCAATTATCACATAACACTGTATGAGACTATATGTAAAGGTTTATAAGATTTTAAATATATAAGATTTTTGAATTTGAAAAACAAAAAAAAATATAAAAGTTTAAGTTCAAAATATCACTATAAGAATACAGGTAAATTTTAAATTCAACCAGACTTAGTTGTATTTATTTATCCATTTGATGACATTTAATTTTCAAATTCAAAGTATCAAACTTAGATAAACTCTTTGTTAGATAAACTCAAATTTTAGTCAATTCTGTTATCTTATTGTTTATACTCTTTTAAAATTATACAAGTATAATCTAATAATTTTGAAAACTAAAAACAAGATTAATCTCATAAAGAAATTTAAAATAAAAGAGATAGCATATTATTGATTTTTTTTATTAGCTTAAAACTAAAAATCTATAGTTGAAAAGTTTTAAATGGACTCTTATTATTTTATAAACTTATCCCTGACAAATGTTATAAAATATATTTGAATATATTATATTTAAATATCAAATGAAAGATAAAAATTATGATAATAATAATAATATAAAAGTAATAAATAGTAATAGTATCAGCAATAACAATAACAATAACAACAACTACAATAATGATACATGAGATTTAAATAAAATTTATATCAAATTAATTTATAATTATAAAAGAGAAGATTAAAGAGAATAGAAAGAAAAAAAAATGAGAAGAAAAAGATAAAAGAAGATAATAACATTTTAAAATCGATATCATAATTTTTTAAAATATTTGGAGACTCTACTCGTGAAATTTTACTGGGCATGTTATTGTTGTTATCATCAATTTCAAATATCTTCCTCTATTTCTTATTTTTTCTTTTTGAAAGTTATCAAATTTTTTATAGTAAATATTTAAACTAAAAAGTTAACTTTAATTAAATTACATATTTCAACCACTCCTTTATTATAGATTTTTTTTGTAATTATTTAAATTAATTTCTTAAACTTAAAAATAAATTTAATAAGAATGTTTAGGACTCCTTTTATGGAATGTTATCACGTTTTTTATATTAAATATTTAAACTAAGAAAATAAATTTTAATTTAACTAATGTGTTTCAAGTACTTCTTTATAGCAAAAAAATTACAATTTTTTTACATTATGTTTAAACTTAAAAATAAATTTTAATTATATTTATGTACTTATGTATACTTTTTCAAGTTCTTTTATATTGTAACATTTACTTCCTAATCATATCGTTATAAAAATATATACATGGTAAAAAATTTAAAAAATGTAAAATCGTAACGGTTAATTATCGTAAGAAAGGCGGGTAAAGTTATTGTAGATAGATTTAAAGAGTGTATTCATTGAGATTATCTCAATGTTTATATGAGAATAATGACAAAGAATATTAAGTCAAATGTTAAACTAATAATAAAAAGTGACATAATATTACAATATTGGGAAGCAATATAATAAAATTAAGTGTGATCAGTTTTTTAAATATCTTGAAAATTAAGAATAATTTATTTAGAAGTTTAAACTTAAAGATAAAAAAAATATTTGGATTGAAAGATAAAAAAATATGTTTAGATTAGACAAATAAACATTAAATCAACAATAATTGACGAAAAATCTGCATTATATTTTAAATAAAGCAAGGATAAAAAGGAGTAATAAATTGATCTTTTTCTAACTAATTGATATGATATTTAAATTCTAAATTAAATGAAATTTGAGTTGGAATGGGGTTCTAACTTCTTGAATCGTTCCTTAGTATAAACAAAGAAAATAAAAAATATAAAAATAAATCACAGTCTAAAAAGATAAAATTTTATATTGTAGCTTAGAATATAATTAAAACATGATGTACACATATTACACATTTTTTTTATTAGAATGAATTTATAATTTTACCTTTTCTTTTAAAATTAATATTCAAGAAATTTTTGTGTATTGTCGAATTCTTTCTAATTTTTAGGACAAAGTTAATAAGTTATTTGAATTTGAATTAAAAAATAAAATTTTAATTGAATGCGAGATTAAATTTTATTTTGTAGTAATACAAAATCATAATTTAAAATAGATAGTCAATAAAGATATCCCATCTGCGTCCGAGATGGACCTTAACCCAAATGACATTTGATGATGGATGCACACCAAATTGATTTTAGTCCAGGTTCACTGGCAAGAAAATACATCCAAAATAAATTTTTAAATGATAAATGGAACCAGTTTAAAACTTGGTTTTTTGACACTTATAGTGAAGACGATCTTAATAATATTTCTCAAAAAATTTATGAAAATTGTGCTTTACATAATCATATCATGTTTTTTGTTCCTTGGTTTATAACCACTTATTTACCTTTATTCATCAATGTTCTCGAACGATCTTATAAAGACGTAACTGGTAATATTGTAAAGGCTGTTTATCTACCGCAGTCATCATTTGTTTTACCTAATAACACATGTATCACTTTTGCTGCTTTTCAAAAATTTGTTGAAAATGATGTAGCAGCTGTTAGTATAAATGAGATTAATAATCTCATCTCTCAAAATAACTATTTAGGACTTTATGTTAAAGTCTTAGGAGAGCATATTAGTTCCCTTGATAAAAAATTAGATGAATTGACGGCTTTAGTTATTCAGATAAAAACAGATTTGAAAATTTTTGAACAAGCTTCTACGTCGACACAGCTTTCCAAACTCTCTACTCATGTTTTTGAACAAGCTTCTACATCGACACAACTTTCTAAACTCCCTACTCATGTGCAAAGACCCCCTGAGATTCACGACTTTGTATTCAAACCTCTTTATGATTTAGAAGAACTTCTTGATAAAATGTTTTCTGAATTAGGGGCTAAACCTATTGATTTGTCCGAAGATTTTGCAACTGATATAGAAAACACTTTTGATTTAAAAAATCAAATTGATCTGGAAGTCAATAAACTTCGCGGCTATCCCAAGAAAAATAGTGGTAATACCAAATTTGCTTATAAACCTAATATGCAAACGTATTATTATTCCAGACCAACTCCTCAGGATGTGCTGATAGAGGAACGTGATTGGAACCAAACCAATACCTCTTATAGTGGTACTGAAATCTATGAATGGAACCTAGATAGATTGACCGATAGACAGCTTACTATTCTTGTTCATAGAATGCTTATGTATGCAACTATCTGTAAGAGTACTAAAAACACGGATAGAAATATTTGCAAAATGATTATTGGAGGTTTTACTGGCCAACTTAGAGGCTGGTGGGATAATTATATGAGTATTGAAGCAAAAGCAGCGATAATAAATGCCACTGCAGACAATGAAGGCGTTGATAACTTAGGGATGGCGTTAACCAGAAATAGAGAGGACGCAGTTTATACACTAGTCCTAACCATTCTAGAATATTTTAATGGTAGATTCACTAATCAATATGAAACTGTCCGTTCCCTATTAAATGGTCTACGATGCAGACATTTAGGAGAATTTCGATGGTATAAAGATACTTATTTGAGTCGAGTAATGGAATTACCCGAAAATGGTCTTAGCACTGGAAAGCCAAGTTTATAGACGGCTTACCACCTTTATTTGCCGAGAGAGTTAAAAGGTCTCTAAGAAATCCGCAAGGAACTATCCCTTATGGAGCTTACACTTATGGAAAACTTATAGGAACTTGCACTCAAGAGGGTATCAACTTGTGCACCGAATTAAAACTATCCAGACAACTTAAGATTGATAAGCTTAGAGAAAGATCCCAGTTAGGAGATTTCTGTACCCAGTTCGGTTTACCTGATACCACTGCTAATAAGCACAAAAAATCTAGGGAATCAGATCATGATAGTCATTATCGAAAGAAGAGATCTAGATTTGCAAAAAATAGGTCTAGGGAAGAAAGAGAAGAGCGAAAATCTCATCGTAAGTCTCATAGATTTGAAAAAAATAGGTCTAGGCGTGATCTCGCAAAGATCAAGTGCTATAAGTGCGGAAAATGATGCCAGACTTTGATAGCGTCTCGATCCGGACCATCGTGAGTGACATCCATCCAACCCCGAATGAGCGAACCAGTAAAACTCAAACCTTAGCATAGCCTAACAACCTAAAACTAGTGAAAAAAAGTAAACTAGCAACAACATAAATAAACAACTCTATAAAATATAACCTGCGGAAAATCCCTCCCTAGAATCTGAAAGTCATCGTACCAAAAACATCTACCAAAACTAGAGTACGGGAATACAACCCCAAATAAAAGAATAGTCTAAGCCCAAAACAAGTGGGCTACAACTCAATAGATAGAATCAAGGCAGCTTGGTGAAACAGCTCACCCTTGATATCTCGAAGTGTCAGGCCTACAGGTGAGGTCGTGCGTCAACTGCCGGAAGATTTTCTGTACTCACAAAAAGACAAGCAAGGGCAGTATCAGTACACAATCACCGTGTACTAGTAGGATCATCATCCAGTTCTAAATAAATAGTGTATGGACAGTACGTAAGTCAAGTAAGAGTACATAAAACACGTAAACAAGTCAACAAATATTTCTAGACTACAAGTCTCTCCATAACTTGTCCCCACATGTAAACCACTTTCACAACCATGATTAACAATCCACAATAACAACAATTATACCGTATTACATATCTCAGACCCACCCTGAATCCCCTCTAGACAACACCTAAGTGTCAAACATACAACCCGGTCTACACCAAGACCAAACTCATAGATCAATGTAACAACCCGGCCTCTCAAAGACCCAAAGCACAATCACAAATCATAAGCACAACCCGGTCCACTCAAGGAACCATTAGTACAGATGCAACAGTACAATAAAGTAAATTCGTACCAGGCGTGGTACCCGAACCAACCATTAGTATATCCCGTACCAGGCGTGGTACCCGAGCCAACCGAATGTCACATAACTCCACAGTCACAAACAATGAAAAATCAACACTTGAAAATCAACAAGCAAAACACCTAGTTCATTTCACAAGACTGAAAAACATGATTTTTGGACATTCTTAAACCATTCCCTAAGCAATGCAACTCATACAATTACTTAGACATGAGTAAACAAACACACAATGCATACAGAAATCAATAGCCATCACCTACCTCGAATAATCAAGCTCTACAGTGCTGGAGCTTTCTCTTTTTCAGGATCTCTTGCTTGTTCTTGGTCTAGAAACAAACACATAAACACTATAGTTAATTAACTAGCCTAAATTACCCGGATTATACAAAAATCCTACTCCCCAGGCCAAACCATGATCATTCAAACCATTCTCGGAATTTCCCTCCATTAATTCACCTAAATTCATTATTTTTACGGATTTTCTTAGAGAATTATGGCTAAATGATCATCACCCATTATCAAGAATCAAGACCGAAGAACTCTAGCACCCTAAAATTCTCTTTTTTCTCTGAATTCTACAATCCTAGATTATCCCAAACCTTTCCCCAAGTCCACCCCTAGTAATTCTATAGCGTAGGAAAGATATCACGAAGTTTGGGGAATAGAATCCTTACCTTTAGGACAAAAAATGGTGGAAAATTGGTAGAAATCGCCCAAAATTGCCCCCTTCTTCTCCCAAAAATAAGTTGCAGAAAAACTGAACTGTTTTGGGGCAGTTTCTGCATTAAATCCCGTCACGCTCCACTATAGCGGTCCACTCCTCTATAGCGGTACCGCCTTAGTGGAGTCATCCGCTATGGCGGAGACTGACCGATGTTAACTTCCGCTGTAGCAGTATTTTCTCCGCTACGATGGAGGTCTCTATAGCGGACATAGAGGTTAACACGGGACACAAAGTCGTAAAATCTCCAAAACTAGTCCATTTTACAACATACTTATTTTTCTGACGTCCCAGAACAACTCCTTTACATCAACCTCAATTCTGAGAGTTATACTTACCCGAATTCGATTCTGAAAAGTCCCCCGGACTCCTTTATATCTTAGATACAAGGAAAAATAGCTCGCATCAAGTCATCTAACCCAATCCTTACACGGATTGCCCTAGACCATACCTCGCTCCAAATACGGTCGAGACTAGCCTAGTCCAGAATTTCAAACTCCCAAACCTGGAGTTTTCTAACTCTAAAAACTGAAATGAATGGTTTACCCATAACGACAGACCCGATCATTACAACAAATACCAATTTACCCATTGTTCATCCCCGAATGATGAAACCCAAAAATATGGAAAGTAAAGAGCGAAAAGAGTAATACCTGTATCCTCAAATAAGTGAGGGTACTTGTCCCGCATGTTCCTCTTGGTTTCCCAAGTGGCTTCCTCAACTGGGCGATGCTTCCATTGAACCTTTACCATACTGATCACCTTTTTCCTCAATTTCTGGATATCCCGATCAAGAATCAAAACCAGTTCCTCTTCATAGCGAATATCCTTATCAAAAAGCACCTCATCCCACTTGATGATGTAGTCCCCATCCTCATGGTATCGCTTTAGTATGGATACATAGAATATCAGATGGACTCCCGATAAACTAGGCGGAAATGCTAACTTGTAAGCCACTGGCCCCACAATCTCAAGAACTTCAAACGGTCTGATGAACCGAGGGCTGAGCTTGCCCTTCTTGCTGAAACGCATAACTCCCTTCATTGGTGACACTTTCAACAATACCTATTCACCAACCTAAAATTCTATGTCTCTTACCTTGCGATCCGCATATTCCTTCTGCCTGCTTTGGGCAGCTAGCAACTTGGTTTGAATGCCTCTTACATTTTCTTGTGCTTCCCTTACCAAGTCTACGCCCAAAGGCTTTACATTGCCTTCCTCAAACCACCCAATCGGTGACCTACAACTCCTCCCATACCGAGCCTCAAATAGTGCCATATCGATACTGGAGTGGTAGCTATTGTTGTATGAGAACCCACACAATGGTATAAACTGGTCCCAATGACCCCCGAAGTCAAATTACACAAGCTTTCACCATGTCCTCCAATACCTGAATCGTCCTCTCCGACTGACCATCAGTCTGAGGATTGAAGGCTGTACTAAAGGTAAGTTGAGTGCCCAACTCTTCATGCAACTTGCCCCAAAACTTGGAGGTAAACTGCGTACCCCTGTTTGAAATGATGGACAATGGCATCCCATGCAATCTCACAATCTTCTTCACGTAGATCTTAGCCAATTGTTGCAAATTGTAATCCACCCTGACCGGAATGAACTGAGCTGACTTGGTCAGCCTGTCAATAATGACCCATATAGAGTCGTACTTCCCCAAGTCTTGGGGAGATCCACCACAAAATCCATGGCTATTCTATCCCACTTCCACTCTGGAATGGGCATTCTCTGAAGTAGTCCTGCTGGTCTTTGGTGCTCATACTTTACATGCTGGCAATTCTGACACCTGGACAATAAATCCGCTATGTCCCTTTTCATCCCAGGCCACCAATAAAGTTGCCTCAAATTTCTGTACATCTTGGTTACACCCGGATGAATTGAATACCGCAAACCATGAGCCTCTGCTAACACCTTCTGAATCATGTCATCAACCCGGGGAACACAAATCCTTCCTGTGAAATTTAACACACCGCCAAAATCTAACGTGGCATCTTCGGACTCTCCGGATAATGCCTTGCTCCACAGCCTGCTCAACTGCGAATCCTGAAACTGTTTGGTCTTTATCTCCTCTATGAATGTGGATTTGACCTCAATACTAGCCAAAATCCCACCTTGTTCTAAAATACCCAAGTGCATGAACTTGAACTCTAATGCCTGAATTTCCCTTGCTAGTGGTCGTTTGGACACCCCCAAACAAGACAAACTGCCCATGCTAACTGTCTTCCCGCTCAATGCGTCTGCCACCACATTAGCCTTACCTAGATGGTACTGAATGGTCACATCATAGTCTTTTAACAACTCCATCCAGCTTCTCTGTCTCAGGTTCAAGTCTTTCTAAGTGAAGACATGTTGCAGACTATGATGGTCGGTGAACACCTCACACTTGATACCATAAAGATAGTGTCTCCAAATCTTGAGTGCAAACACCACCGCTGCCAACTCCAAATCGTGAGTCGGATAGTTTCTCTCATGCACCTTCAACTGCCTAGAAGCATAGGCTATCACATTCCTATCCTGTATCAACACAGCACCCAAACTAGAATGTGAAGCATCACAGTAAATAATAAAGTCTTTACCTTCAACTGGCAAGGACAAAATAAGAGCCGTGGTCAGAAGTGTCTTAAGATTTTGAAAGCTTTCCTCGCACTTGTTGGACCACACAAATGGTATGTCTTTCTGTGTCAACCTTGTTAAGTGAGTAGCAATGGATGTAAAATCCTTGACGAACCTACGATAGTAGCCTGCAAGCCTCATAAAACTTCTCACCTCAGTCACCGAGCTAGGCCGGACCCAACTCTTGACTGCCTCAATCTTCTGGGGATCTCCATCACCCCCTATTCTGACACTACATGCCCCAAGAATGCTACTGAAGTCAACTCTGAACTCACACTTGGAGAACTTCGCATAAAGCTTTTTACGTCTCAAAATGTCCAACACTATACAGAGATGTTTAGCATGCTCCTCCCTACCCTTGGAGTAGATCAAAATATCATCAATGAAAATGATGATGAACGAATCCAAGTAAGGTTTAAATACCTCATTCCTCAGACTCATGAATGTCACTGGTGCATTGGTCAACCTAAACGACATCACTCATAATGCCCATACCAAGTCCGAAAAGCAGTCTTAGGAATGTCCTCAGGCTTAATATTTAACTGATGATATCCTGACCTCAAGTCAATTTTCGAAAACACCGATGCACCCTGTAGCTGGTTAAAAAGCTCATTAATACGGGGTAGAGGGTACTTATTCCAGATGGTGACTTGTTCAGTTGCCTGTAATCTATGCACATCCGCATACTACCATCCTTCTTTTTGACAAACAAGACTGGAGCATCCCAAGGCAAAGCACTGGGATGGATAAATCCCTTATCTAGGAGTTCCTGAAGTTGAGACTTAAGCTCTCTTAACTCTGTCAGAGCCATACGATAAGGAGGGATTGAAATTAGGTGAGTTCCTAGCTCCAAGTCAATATAAAAATCGATATCCCTGTCCGGAGGCATGCCAGGAAAATCCGATGGAAACACCTCTCCGAACACTGAAACAACTGGAACTGACTCGATAGATAGGGACTCTACACTATCATCCTGGAGATGAGCCAAAAAGGCTAAACACCCTCTCCCCACTAGCCTCCTAGCCCGAACAAACAATATAATCCCGACCGGCTTAGGCCTGTATACACCCTCCTACTCTAGCCTATCCTTACCTGGAATCTTTAGAGCCACAATCTTGGTGTTACAATTCAACACAACATGATAAGGGGATAACCAGGTCATGCCCAAAATAAAATCAAAGTCAACCATATCCAGAATTACTAAGTCTACCCAAGTATGCAACCCCACCAATACAACTGAACAATTACGATAAACATGAGTCACAATCACCGACTCTCTAACTGGGGTAGAAACATGAATATGGGAATAAAGGGTATCACATATCAAGTCCAGACCCAATGCAAAACTCACAGACACATAAGAATATGTAGATGGGTCAAATAGTACCGAAGCCATTCTATCACAGACAAGAATGGTACCTGTGATCATCGCATCTGATGCCTCTGCCTCGGTCCTCCCTAGAAATGCATAACATTGAGCCCGATCATCAATCCAGGCAACTTCCCTGGTCGGATGCACCGCACCCCTGCCCACGCCACCATTTTCTCTGTCTCCCTGACCTCCCTAAAAATTACCTCGCGCACCCTGTGGATGACCTCTAGCATGACCACCTCTACCTGCCGGGACCACAGCCTTAGGCTGCTGCTGAACCTGATTACTAGTATGCCGGTGAGGGCACTCCCTCTTAAAATGGCCCAGATCACCATAATAGAAACAACCACGATCAAGTGTAGGCCTGCTAGCAGATGTGTAGGAAGCTCTCTGGCCTCTAGAAGCTGAAAACTGCTGATTAGATCCTGGACGACCACCTGTAGCAGCTGGCAGAGCTGACTTAATAGGACGGGCTGAGTATACCAGCTGATTCTGGACCCTGGAGTACAAACCACTGTAATTTCCCTCATTCTGGGGCTTCTTGGCTAACACTTTAGTCTGCCCCGCTTGCCTGACTCCCTCAAGTTTCTTTATATAATCTGCCACTTCATTGAAGCCTTTCCCTGAAGATGTCATGTGCACAGACAATACCTGAAGCTCAGTATTCAAACCCTTAACAAACAATCGAACCGGCTCCTCCTAGGAACCCAACAACTGTGTAGCAAAATGAGACAAGGCATGAAAATTTGCCTCATAAGCAGAGACTTACATGCTACCCTGCTCCAAATTCAAGAATTCATCTTTTTTCCGGTCCCTCAAAGTACAGGGTACGTATTTCTCTAAGAAGAGGGCGTGAAACTTATCCCAAGTCAGTGGAGGTAAAACAGATGACCAACACTCCATACGAGATCTTCACCACTGCTTGGCTTCACCCTGCAGCTGAAATATGACAAACTCAACCCCATACTATTGCACAATGCCTAGCTTGTGCAGCCTCTCATAACGATCCAGTATGAATGCATAAGCATCTTCCCTATCAGTACCCTAAACGTAGGAGGTTTCAGCTTGAGAAACTTGGTCAGCATCTCATGTTCATTTCCTGTCATTACTGGGCCTAGCATTGGCCTGAAGAAGTCACATGTGCCTGAAGGTGCATCCATCCTAGGAGCCGTAGGGTCTGCTGACTAAGTGCCTAGAGCCTGATTTGAAATGGCCGCGGGTATGGATCCAGCACCAACCAAACCACTCAAGAAGTTCCAAGCCTTCTGAAATGCTTCGGGCGTCATAGAGGGAAGGCCTGCACCTCCAGTCGGTGCTGCCTCTGCCTCTGCCTACGCCCCTTCATCCTCCATAATAACTTCCACATCTTCGACAACCTACTCCTGAGGTGGGGGAGGGGTTGCCTCTCACGCTCCTACAGCAGCTTGAGCCCCACCCCTGGTGGATGTGATCGCTGGTCTCGCTCCATTGTTCTTTGTGTTAACCATCTGCGTACAGAAGAGTGAAAGAGTCAGATACCAATTTGTATCACCAGATACCAATTGGAATCAAGTTATAGCATGATGGAAGAAAGAAGAGATAGTTTCCTAAAGTCCTATAGCCTCTCAAAGAAAAGTACGGACGTTTCCGCACTATTCCACAAGACTCTACTAGACCTGTTTTAGTACGACGAGATCAACGAACGTAAGGCTCTAATACCATCTTTGTTATGACCCAGACCATTGTGAGTGGCACCCACCCAACTCCGGATGAGCGAACCAGTAGAACTCAAACCTTAGAATAGCCTAATAGCCTAAAACCAGTGCAAAAAAGTAAACTAGCAACAACATAAATAAACAACTCGATCAAAATATAACCTGCAAAAAATTCCTCCCTAGAATCTGAAAGTCATCGTACCAAAAACATCTACCAAAACTAGAGTACAGGGATGCAACCCCAAATAAAAGAATAGTCTAAGCTCGAAACAAGTGGGCTATAACTCAATAGATAGAAATCAAGGTAGCTTGGTCGAATAACTCACCCTTGATATCTCAAAGTGTCAGGCCTACAGGTGAGGTCGTGCGTCAACCGCCGAAAGATTTCCTGTACTCAAAAAAAGACAAGCAAGTGCAGTATTAGTACACAACCACCGTGTACTGTAGGATCATCAGCCAGTTCCAAATAAACAGTGTATGGACAATATAGAAGTCAAGTAAGAGTATAGAAAACACATAAACAAGTCAACATATATTTGTAGACTATAAGTCTCTCCATAACTTGTCCCCACATGTAAGCCACTTTCATAACCATGATTAACAATCCACAATAACAATAATTATACCGCATTACATATCCTGAACCCACCCTGGATCCCTCTAGACAACACCTAAGTGTCAATCATACAACACGGTCTACACTAAGACCAAACTCATAGATCAATATAACAACCCGTCCTCTCAAGAACCCAAAGCACAATCACAAATCATAAGAACAACCCGGTCCACTCAAGGAACCATTAGTAAAGATGCAACAATAAAATAAAGTAAACCCATACCAGGCGTGGTACCCTAGCCAACCGTTAGTATATCCCATACCAGGCATGGTATCCAAACCAACCGTTAGTATATCCTGTACCAGGCGTGGTACCCGAGCCAACCGAATGTCACATAAATCCGTAGTCACAAACAATGAAAATTTAACACTTGTAAACCAATAAGCAAAACACATAGTTCATTTCACAAGACTGAAAAACATGATTTTTGGACATTCTTAAATCATTCCCTAAGCAATGCAACCCATACAATTACTTAGACATGAGTACACAAACACATAATTCATACAGGAATCAATAGCCATCACCTACCTCGAATAATCAAGCTCTATAGTGCCGGAGCTTTCCCTTTTTCAGGATTCCTTGCTTGTTCTTGGTCTAGAAACAAACACATAAACACTATAGTTAATTAACTGTCCTAAATTACCGGGATTATACAAAAATCCTACTCCCCAGGCCAAACCATGATCATTCCACCCATTCTCAGGCTTTCCCACCATTAATTCACCTAAATTCATCATTTTTATGGATTCCCTTAGAGAATTATAGCTAAATGATCATAACCCATTATCAAGAATAAAGACCTAAGAACTCTAGCACCCTAGAATCCCCCTTTTCCCTCGGATTCTACAATCCTAGGTTATCCCAAACCTTTTCTCAAGTCCACCCTTAGTAATTCTATAGCGTACGAATGATATCACAAAGTTTGGGGAGTTGAATTATTACCTTTAGGATGAAAAATGGTGGAAAACTAGGAGAAATCACCCAAAATTGCCCCCTTCTTCTCCCAAAATAAGTTGCAAAAAAACTGAACTATCTTGGGAGAGTTTTTGCATTAAATCCTATCACGCTCCACTACAACAGTCCGCTCCTCTATAGCGGTACCGCCGTAGCGGAGTCATCCGCTATGGCAGAGGCTGACCGACGTTGACTTCCGCTGTAGTGGTATTTTCTCTGCTACGACGGAGGTCGCTATGGAAGAGTGTCAACCACCATAGAAGTTGATACAGGACATAAAGTTGTAAAATCTCCAAAACTAGTCCATTTTATAACACACTTATTTTTTCAACATCCCGGAATAACCCTTTCACGTCAACCTCGCTTCTGAGAGTTCTTCTTACCCGAATTTGATTTTGAAAAGTCCCCCGAACTCCTTTATGTCTTAGCTACAAGAAAAACTAGCTTGCATCAAGACATCTAACCCAATCCTTCCCCAAATTTCCCTAGACCATACCTCGCTCCAAATCTAGTCGAGACTATCCTAGCCCAGAATTTCAAATTCCCAATCCCAGAGTTTTCTAACTCTAAAAATTGGCACGAATGGTTTACTCATAACGATGGACCCGATCTTTATAGGTAGAGTTTTAAAAATACTGTACGTCTACTGGCGAGTTTGAATTATTTTAAATGAAAGATGATAAATAAGGAAAAAATGTTCTAGGATGAACAGTAACCGCGTACCTTTGACATTGTTTTCCAAAATCACCCAGTATCAAACGGTGAGACGCTGGGGATGCAAGATTGTGTACCTGTCTCATTGAAAGGTGGATGACCCAACTTGTATCAATATGTTGCTTTGAACGTCGAACAACCCCTTTGATATGTCGCTTTGAATGCGGTGATAACCCAACATGTCTCATTAAAAAGAGGATGACCTAATTTGAATTTGATATGCCACTTTGAACGAGGTGACAACCCAACATGTCTCATTGAAAGGTGAACGACCGAACTTGAATTTGATATGTCACTTTGAACGAGGTGACAACCCAATGTGTTTCATTGAAAGGCGGACGACCCAACTTGAATTTGATATATCACTTTGAACAAGGTGACAACCCAACATGTCTCATTGAAAGGCGGATGACCCAACTTGAATGTGATATGCCACTTTGAATGAGGTGGCTTCCCAACTTGTCACATTGAAAGGTGGACAACCCAATTTGAATTTGGTATGTCACTTTGAATGAAGTGACAACCCAACATGTCTCATTGAGAGGCGGACAACTTAATTTAAATTTGATATATCACTTTGAACGAGGTGACAATCCAACACGTCTCATTGAAAGGCAGATGACCCAACTTGAATTTGATATGTCACTTTGAATGGGATGACAACCCAACATGTCTCGTTGAAAGGCAGATGACCCAACTTGAATTTGATATATCACTTTGAATGAGGTGACAACCCAACGTGTCTCATTGAAAGGCAGATGACTCAACTTGAATTTGATATATTACTTTGAATGGGGTGACAATGCAACATGTCTTATGGAAAGGCAGATGACCTAATCTTGTCTCTTTGAAAGGCGGACAACCCAATCTTGTCTCTTTGAAGGGCGGACGACCCAATCTAAATATGTAGAGTTACCTTGCCACTATTTTGGACTGAGTGGAGTCACCTTGAAACCAAATCTGAATGAGTGGAGTCAGCTTGACACCCAATCTGGATGATTGGAGTCACCTTGACACCCAATCTGGATGAGTGGAGTCACCTTGACGTCGGTCTGGATAAATAGAGTCACTTTGACACTAAGAATTGAGTTGAGTCACTTTGACATCGGCCTGGATAAATAGAGTCATTTTGACACCAAAGATTGAATAGAGTCACCTTGACACCTCTCTGGATGAGTGGTCATCACCTCGATGACAATCTAAAAAGTGGAGTCACCTTGACACCGATTTTAATAAATGATCGCCACGTTGACGATCTGGATAAATAGTCATCACCTTGATGACAATCTGGAAAGTGAGGTCACCTTGATTCCAGTTTAAATGTCACATTTCACTTTGAGCGGGGTGACTTCCCAACATCTCATAATAATCTGCACAAAATTTATTAGTAGAAAGTACAATATGTCACAATGAAAAAGGTAACGATCTAATATAACACATCACAAGAAGTGACAACCCAATTTAAAAAATGTGTCATTTTGAATGGGATGACAACCCAATTATAAAAAATGTGTCATTTTGAATAGGATGACAACCCAATTTTAAAAAAATATGTCAATTTGACAAGGTAACAACTCATCATGTCAGTTTGACAAGTTGACAACAACTTTAACAAGAAAATGCACTTGACAGATATTTAGAAAGGTGGGTGCTCACCCCAATTTTATTTTGAACAATGAAGCATGTGAAGAGAGAATCAAGTGCTGACTGCAGTTGGTACCAACATTTAGCATTGAGTAAAAAATTTCTCTTTTGCTTCTCCTTTAACAGAGATTGGCTTTGAGGTAATTCCTATAGCTTCAAGTGGTACCTCAAACATACCTAAGTATCAACAAGATTTGTTTGTCTTACTTCAAACAAAGGTTTTAAACTATACCTATCCTCATGTTTCAAGTACCCTTATCACAAAGAAATTCCTCATTTGCACATATCTGAAGTATTTGATTTGAGGATATTTTCAAAGAACACTCACACTCAAAAAAATGTTCAATGCATATAATGGTGATGCCATATGCTTGGCCTTCATGTAAATCTCCACTAATGTGAGAACATTTGAAATAAGATCACGTAGGGCTTGTATTCGGCTTATAATGTAGGTTTAGGGATGGGTAGGATATTCATTTAGGATGAAAGTGACTTAATCCTTCCTTGAGCGTTGCACTGGATTTGTGCTTTTGTTGCGCTTCTAGTGCTTGAACTTTTCGTTGTCCCTTTCTCTTATTTTGACTTCTTTTGAATCTTTACTTGTCGAAGTCTTCTCTACCTTTTTTCTGATGTTTTCTTCTTTCTTCAACTTCTCCATTATTATTAGAGTATTTTTCTTCATTGTTTCTCGTTGTCTTGACCTCGTGGAGAGTTTTTGACTCTTTTTTTTTCTTTTGAAGTCATTTTGTATCCTTGACTTTCAGGGATGTTGCATCTTTTGCCTTTGACATTTTCAAGAATCTTCTTCTGTAATTTGCACATCTTCTGTACGCTCAAGGAGTTTAGGACAAGAGAGGGATAGTGCATGTAAGCACTCAGAAGGGTATTGACTAAGATGTGGTTGTCCAAAGAAGAGGCTTTCAGGCTCAAAGGGGGACATGCTAAGGATTAATGTCATTTGGTAGGCAATGAAAGGCACAAACGGATCAAAAAAGGCCTACGATTATTTCTCAAACCAAATATTACTCAGGATTTTGCCTCAACAAATATTCAAGCCAAGTTCTAGATCAACAATGCAATGCAATTGAATTTAATCTAAAATCTCACCACAGAATGCACATGAAACAATGAGGTTGATTTTATTCTTATCTTTGATGCATGCAAGAGAATACTTTCAAGTGTCACAAAGATACAATAAAGAGGTACCAAACGAATCTATGGTTCACCCGAAGTCAACATCCTCAATCAATTATTCTGCACATTTCTAATTGTTTTGGCATCAACCAAGTCAAAGATGTGATTCTAAAAAAGTATTTTTTTGAATAAGGGATACCAAACCCAAAAGGGCTACCTATGTATCTCACCCAGAGGAATGAGAATCAGGTTTGCGTAGTTCATGAAGATATGTCATAAAATATATCATCTTTAAAAGAATGTCACATATATGCACAAAAAATAAATGAAAACAGGATAGTCATGAAAAAATAAAATAAAATAGAAGAGTAGCACAACTCAATCAAAAGCTCTCATGATTTGTCTGTTTAACGCTTTATGGAGTTTAACATAAGATGCTGCTTCTTTGTTGTTCTGGTGGATTTTTTGAGAAGCTTCCTCAAAAACTTTGCCCCAGTTTTGACTTCAATAACTCTGTGTATTCAATCTTGTAGGGAATGTAATCTATAATAGAGTTTTTGAGACCTTCTCAAAAATTCTACCCCAGTTTTCATTGTAAATAATTAGAAAGCTTATGAGGAATATGACTGATCTAGTGTGGCACCTACGTATCCCATTGAGCCAGGAATCATGTCAAACGTAGTTCCAACCTTTGAAATAAATAGATTATATTTACAGCAAAATATTATGATGACCCTTCTAGTCATCTTCGCGTTTATGCATTCATTGTACTATTAGAGCTTTCTTGTAGCGGCCCCGAGTCATTTATGGCTTGCTGGGACTTGTAGTTTGGTGCCCTGATCATTCGTTTGGTTGTTTTGCCCTTTTTCCTATTTTAGAACTTTAACTTAGAATATCATTGACTTTAGTCAACATTCTTAGCTAACGTGCTCGGAATTGAATTCTGATAGTTCTGTTAGCTCCGTAGTGTTGAGCTTGGTCTAGTTGGACCTTCAGTTAAGGCCTGAGAACTTCTGGTATGGGTTTTGTATTGTTTTCTTAGTTTTAAGGCCATTTGGAGTTGAGAGTGTAACTTGGGGTGACTTTCGATGACCGGAGCATCAGATTTGACATCCAATAATTCCATAAGCTATGGAATGTTGAGTTTGGGTTAGGTAGATGGTTGGTTTGGGTTCTGGGTGAGCCGGGCTCATTTCGGGTATTTGGTTGCGTGTTGGTTAGTGTTGACTTGGGTCAACATTTCTCCGAAACAACCTCAAATGGAAGTTTCATTGATTCTGTTGAGTCCGAAATGTCATTTCCTCCCTATTTGTAGTATTGTTTTTTGAATATCGATTTCTGATTGTGCCCGAAAAGCCCCGTCGAGTTTTGGAAAGTTGCAGACTTTTGCTGTTGTAGGTGCAAGCCTCAGGCCTTAATCGCGATCATGAGCCTCGTCACTCGCGACCGCGATGAAGCACCTGGACTCCTGTTCTTCGCGATCACGTGATAACCTATCGCGATCGCAATTAAGTCCCTTCCTCTTTGTTCTTCACGATTGCATGGCTAGCCTTCACGATTGCGATGGTCTAGCCTGCGTGATCCTTGCTACCGCGAGGGGTCCTATCGGGATCGCGATGAAGGACCCCTGGCAGTATATAAACTTCTCTTTTTGTTTTTCCAGCTATCTCGGTTACTTCTCCCCACTCTAATCATAAAAACACTCCCTACACTTTGCTCTTATCAGTTCTTAGATTTAGGAAAATCAGTTGCTCATCAAATTTGTGTCATCCCGTTAATTTGGTAAGTTCGTCTTCCCCAAGCATACTTCTTCTCCTTTAATTTGCTAAAACTCCATTGTTGAAATCCTTTGAGCTTGGGAACTCTTGTAAATTCTGTTCCCCCTTGTGATTGCATGATCGTGGATTCGTGAGCCTCACTATCCGGGTGTAATTCCTCGCTTTTGGTAAGTTCCCTTGCTCAAATTCCCAATTTTTATTCCTTAGTTTCGCTCTTTGGATTCTTGACTTTAGGGGCTGTTTTAGCTCGAATTATTTGCCTAATTTCCTTGATTTTTTGGGCATGTACTCCCTTGGTCATTGTGATCATAATGTGTGCTTTCGTTTCTAGTTTTGGGTTGTGGGGCCCACGGGCTCGCCGGTGACCCGAATTTTGACTCTGCTACAATTATAACAATATGAGTATTGTTAGACTCATTTTAATGTATTATTTATATTGGTGATAGTTTGATTATCATTCGGAATCTCTAGGAGAGATTCGGGCTTGGACGTCGTTGTCCTAACATCTTATCGTCAGACAACAGGTAGGTTACAGTCTAAACTCCCTAGACTTAGCATATATCGGATAAAATTATACTAGCTGGCATCCTTGGGTTGGGTTGTTAGGTTGGTACCACAGACCTTGATCTCTTTCTATGCTTTTCCTCATTTATTTCCTCCGTTGTGTGTAGTATTCTCCGTAGTTGATATTATCACCCTTATGGTCCTGTGTGGCCTTGCTTTGACTCTGGAACATAGATGGTGGGTTATTCAGGAGTTCTCATGAGTCCCAAGCATTGTTATCATGATATTATGCTGGCTATCTGTTCTGTAGAGCTATTGGAGCCTGTGCAGGGCTGGTAGGTTGATTGTGAGCTACTGGGCTGCTATTTGTGTTTAATCATATCATTTTCATGCTTATAAAGAGGTTTTATCCATGCTTTACTATGGTTTTGGCTTTGGGCCTACTTGAACTGATTTTTTAAACTTTGCATGGACCTGGGGGCCCGTTTTCGATGGAAATGAATTGGAAATGGTTTGACTTAACTTGTGGATCTTCTTGGGGTAAAAGAAAGTTAAATTATGATTTCTATCACCAGTTTACTATTAATGCTAAACTCGGCAGGGTCGGGGTGCTAGTTGAGTGTTCTTACTGATTTGAGATGATTTTAGCCTCGGTCGGATTGAGCACCTGAGTTAACTTTCTACTGTTTAGACTCAGTTATGCCCGGTCACCCTTGGAGGGGTTTTTTGAGACATTTTCCCATTACTTTAGTCCTGGATAGGGTCTGGGCATGTATACTCAAGACTGGGTCTCTATCTTAAACCTGTACTTGCTTCCGGATAACATGTTTTGATACTGAGTTTTAGTATGGGGTTCGGGACCTCCATGGACCTTGCCATTTCGGACCTGGGGCCTAAGGATGCATGTGCCAGAGAGAGGGTATATGGTGGAGTAGAGGTATACGGGCAGTGTCCTTCTATGGAATCTACCTGCTGGGCCCGATCGGCACCGGAGGGGGGTGCATACAGAGTTACCATTTCACCTTGAGATCTGCATGCATCATATCATTCATTGTTTGAGGCTCCACCCTTGTTTTCTTTTTGTTGAGTGTACGCTCTGGTTGTATGGGTGGCTGGAGGGTTTGTTTTCACTGGTCTGCGTTCCTCGATTATATGGGTGGCCAGGGGACTGTAGGTAGGCTCTTGTTACTTTATCGCGGTGTTATCCCTGTTACAGTTGTACTTATAAGATTATATGCGGCTAAGTTGTTACTTGTTGGATTGAGGTTGGTATGATTAGTTGGGTTATTGATTCCTGTTTCCGAGCATGCTTATCTTTACTCTCCTCTTCCTTCCCTTGTACTTGAGGTTACCATTATACCGTCCACTTCTAAACCTTATTATGTATTACTATTATTGCAAGGATCCCAGGTGCGTCATTTATTACTTTCACCTGTGCCTGTTGTGTATATATTCTACTTGCTAGCCTTATATGTTGTTCTGTTGTCTTCCCTCTGGGCTAGATCCTGTGTAATTTTCGTTGATTTCTGTGACTATTTGCTTCTATTTTGCCTGTTACTACGCTTTTATCTTATATGTGCCCAGTCGGCCTATGATACCTACTGGGTACTATCTGCTTCGCATTTGGTGCTCATACTACACTCTGCATCTTTTGGTACAGATCCTAGTGTGGGCCATTGCCATTAGCTTGTGAAGACTCGTGCGAGAAGCTGTTTTTGTGATATTCTGGACTGAGGGTGAGATCTTGGCGACCGGAGCTTAGCTTTTAGTTTATCTGTTGATTATGTACTCTATTTCTATTCGGAGACAACTTTGTATATATTGTTTTGGTCCCTTTGTACTCCTTATATAGATCCGACTCATATACGCTATTATACCAAGTTTTGGGTTTGGTTTAGCTTCTGCATTGTATATATTACTCCTATTATCTATTTTTCATCTTGTTCCCTTGCTTTCGATTATTAAACTGTTCTTCTGTTAAGTTGATAGAATATGGCCCATTACTAACCGTTTTGGGCTACGGGGAGTAGTTTGCCTACTGAGGGTTGTAAGTGCCATCATGACCGAGAAATCGGGTCATGACAGCTTGGTATTAGAGCTATAGGTTAACCGGTGTCATCAGTATAGGAGCCAATGTCTAGTAGAGTCCTTCGGATCGGGACGGAGATGTCCGTACTCAATCTTTGGGAGGCTATAGTGACATCCTAGAAAAAAATAGACTTTTCTTGTTTCTATCTCGTGCGTAGTACCATTGAAAGTTTCTGGAAATCTCACTTATTCTGGTTCACTCTTCCACAGATGGTTCGTACGAGATCTTCAACTTCTGGCGGAGGAGAGCCTCCTGCCCCTGCATCTCTGACTCCAGCTAGGGTCGAGGTGGTCGCAAGGTTAGAGGCAGGGGTCGTGGACTCCCCAGAGCAGCGGCACCTGCTAGAGCTGCTAGAGTTGAGATAGAGCCCGAGTTTGACTACGAGCTAGAGTTTGATCCAGAGCAGCAGTATGTAGACCTAGGGCAGCCCAAGTGCCACCAGTTCCAGCACTAGTTTCTGTGCTACTTCAGCCCCAACTCAGTCTTTGGATATTAGGGGTTTACTAGTTCAGCTTCTTGGTATGATTGGGGAGAGACCTTCTGAGGTAGAACCTACTCCCGCTCAGGGGGCATCCCTGGGTGTTCAGAGTTCAGGACCGTAGCCTGCTATTGCAGCTCCCCATGCTGAGGTTATTCCGATCTCTTCAGTTGCACAGCCTCTTGCTCCTCGCCCAACTATGACAGATGGGGAGCAGAAGGCCTTAGGTAAATTTTTGAGGTTGGCACCACCGAGATTTTCTGGTACGCTGGGTCAGGACCCACACGATTTTATTAATACTTGTGAGGAGATGTTGCATCATTTGGGGTTGTTGGAGACTCACGGGGTTGGCTATACTACTTATCAGCTAGAGGGTCTAGCAAAGTTATGGTGGAGGGCACATGTTGCTTGAAGACCTTCTACATCACCTCTTTTGACTTGGTCCGAGTTCTATGAGGCCTTTATGGCCAAGTTCTTTCCGCAGAGTGACAGAGAGCGTCGGAGGGAGGAGTTCACAAGACTTGCTCAGGATTCTATGACTGTCTTAGAGTATGAGACCTGTTTTCATCAGCTAGTACCGTTTGGAGCTATGATCATTCCTGCCAAGGCAGATAGGATTCCCAGATTTGTATGGGGTTTGAGGCCAGAGATTAGGTAGCCAGCTGAGATATTGGTTGCCGGTGGTCGGTCATTTCAGGCTATCGCAGACTATGCCCGTACTGTGGAGGACATTCCAAAATATGATTTTTGGATATTCTTAAACCATTCCCTAAGAAATGCAACCCATACAATTACTTAGACATGAGTACAAAAACACACAATGCATGCAGGAATCAATAGCCATCACCTACCTCGAATAATCAAGCTCTACAGTGTCAGAGCTTTCCATTTTTCAGGATCCCTTGCTTGTTCTTGGTCTAGAAAACAAACACATAAACACTATAGTTAATTAACTGGCCTAAATTACCCGAATTATACAAAAATCCTACTCCCCAGGCCAAACCATGATCATTTCACCCATTCCCGGGCTTTCCCTCCATTAATTCACCTAAATTCATAATTTTTACGGATTCCCTTAGAGATGATCATCACCCATTATCAAGAGTCAAGACCCAAGAACTCTAGCACCCTAGAATCCCCCTTTTCCCTCGGATTCTACAATCATAGGTTATCCCAAACCTTTTCCCAAGTCCACCCCTAGTAATTATATAGCGTAGGAAAGATTTCACAAAGTTTGGGGAGTAGAATCCTTACCTTTAGGACAAAAAATGGTGGAAAACTGGTAGAAATTTCCCAAAATCACCCCCTTTTTCTCTCAAAACGAGTTGCAAAAAAACTGAACTATTTTGGGGGAGTTTCTACATTAAATCCCATCATGCTCCACTATAGTGTTCCGCTCCGCTATAGTAGTACCGTCGCAGCGGAGTCATCCGCTATGGCGGAGGCTGACCGACGTTAACTTCCGTTGTAGCGGTATTTTCTCCGCTATGGCGGAGGTCACTATGACAGAGTGTCAACCACCATAGCAGTTGAAATGGGACACAAAGTCATAAAATCTCCAAAACTAGTCCATTTTACAACACAGTTATTTTTTCGACATCCCGGAATAACCCCTTCACGTCAACCTCGATTTCGAGAGTTCTACTTACCCGAATTTGATTCTGAAAAGTCCCCCGGACTCCTTTATGTCTTAGCTACAAGAAAAACTAGCTCGCATCAAGACATCTAACCCAGTCCTTACATGTATTTCCCTAGACCATACCTCACTCCAAGTCCAGCCAAGACTAGCTTAGCCCAGAATTTCAAACTCCTAAACCCGGAGTTTTCTAACTCTAAAAGTTAGCACAAATGGTTTACCCATAATGACGGACCCAGTCATTACAACAAATACCAATTTACCCATTGTTCATTCCCGAATGATCAAACTCGAAAATATGGAAAGTAAAGAGCAAAAAGAGTAGTATTTGTATCCTCAAACAAGTGAGGGTACTTGTCCTGCATGTCCCTCTTGGTTTCCCAAGTGGCTTCCTCAACCGAACGATACTTCCATTGAACCTTTACCATACTGATCACCTTTGTCCTCAATTTCATGACATCCCTATCAAGAATCAAAACCGGTTCCTCTTCATAGCGAAGATCCTTATCAAAAAGCACCTCATCCCACTTGATGATGTAGTCCCCATCCCCATGGTATCACTTTAGCATGGATACATGGAATACCAGATGTACACCTGACAAAATAAGAGGCAGTGCTAACTTGTAAGCCACTGGCCCCACGATCTCAAGATTTTCAAATGGTTTGATGAACCGAGGGCTGAGCTTGTCCTTCTTGACGAAACGCATAACTCCCTTCATTGGTAACACTTTAAACAATACATGTTCACCAACCTGAAATTCCATGTCTCTTAACTTGCGATCCGTATATTCCTTCTACCTGCTTTGGGCATCTAGCAGCTTGGTTTGAATGCCTCTTACCTTTTCTTGCGCTTTCCTTACCAAGTCTACGCCCAAAGGCTTTACATCGCCTTCCTCAAACCACCCAATCGGTGACCTATAACTCCTCCCTTATAGAGCCTCGAATGGTGCCATGTCAATACTGGAGTGGTAGCTATTGTTGTATGAGAACTCACACAATGGTAGAAACTGGTCCCAATGACCCCCGATGTCAATCATACATACTCTCAGCATGTCCTCCAATACCTGAATCGTCCTCTCCGACTGACCATCAGTCTAAGGATGGAAGGTTGTACTAAAGGTAAGTTGAGTGCCCAACTCCTCATGCAACTTGCCCTAAAACATGGAGGTAAACTGCGTACCCCTGTCTGAAATGATGGATAGTGGCACCCCATGCAATCTCACAATCTCCTTCACGTAGATCTTGGCCAATTGTTGCAAATTGTAATCCACCCTGACCGGAATGAAGTGAGCTGACTTGGTCAGCCTGTCAACAATGACCCAAATAGAGTCGTACTTCCCCAAGTCTTGGGGAGACCCACCACAAAATCCATGGCTATTCTCTCCCACTTTCACTCTGGAATGGGCATTCTCTAAAGTAGTCCTGCAGGTCTTTGGTGCTCATACTTTACATGATGGAAATTCTGACACCTGGACACAAAATCTGCTATGTCCTTTTTCATCCCAGACCACCAATAAAGTTGCCTCAAATTTCTGTACATCTTGGTTACACCCGGATGAATTGAATACCGCAAGCCATGAGCGTCTGCCAACACCTTATGAATCATGTCATCAACCCGGGGAACACAAATCCTTCCTCTGAAATTTAACACTTCACCAAAATCCAACGTGGCATCTCTGGACTCTTCGGATACTACCTTGCTCCCAAGCCTGCTCAACTGCGAATCCTGAAACTGTTTGGTCTTTATCTCCTCTATGAATATGGATTTGACCTCAATACTGGCCAAAATCCCACCTTGTTCTGAAATACCCAAGTGCATGAACTTGGACTTGCTTGAATTTTCCTTGCTAGTGGTCATTTGGACACCCCCAAACAAGCCAAACTGCCCATGCTAACTTTCTTTTGGCTCAATGCGTCTGCCACCACATTAGCCTTACCTAGATGGTACTGAATAGTCATATCATAGTATTTTAACAACTCTATCCACCTTCTCTATCTCAGGTTCAAATCTTTCTAAGTGAATACATGTTTCAGACTATGATGGTTGGTGAACACCTCACACTTGACACCATAAAGATAGTGTCTCCAAATTTTGAGTGCAAACACCACCGCTGCCAACTCCAAATCATGATTCGGATAGTTTCTCTCATGCACCTTCAACTGCCTAGAAGAATAGGCTATCACATTCCTATCCTGTATCAACACAGCACCCAAACCAGAATGTGAAGCATCACAGTAAACAATAAAGTCTTTACCTTCAACCGGCAAGAACAAAATATGAGCCGTGGTCAGAAGTGTCTTGAGCTTTTGAAAGCTTTACTCGCACTTGTTGGACCACTCAAATGGTACGTATTTTTGTGTCAACCTTGTTAAGTGAGTAGCAATGGATGCAAAATCCTTGACGAACCTACGATAGTAGCCTGCAAGCCTCATAAAACTTCTCACCTCAATCACTGAGCTAGGTCGGACCCAACTCTTGACTGCCTCAATCTTATGGGGATCTACCATCACCCCCTATTCTGACACTACATTCCCCAAGAATGCTACTGAATTCAACCAGAACTCACACTTGGAGAAATTCACATAAAGCTTTTGATGTCTCAAAATGTCCAACAGTATACAGAGATGTTTAGCATGCTCCTCCCTACCCTTGGAGTAGATCAAAATATCATCAATCAAAATGATGACGAATGAATCTAAGTAAGGTTTCAACACCTCATTCATCAGACTCATGAATGCCGCTGGTGTATTGGTCAACCAAAACGACATCACTTAGAACTCGTAATGCCCATACCGAGTCTGAAAAGCAGTCTTAGGAATGTCCTCAGGCTTAATATTTAACTGATGATATCCTGACCTCAAGTCAATTTTCAAAAACACCAATGCACCCTGTAGCTGGTCAACAAGATCATCTATATGGGGTAGCGGGTACTTATTCCAGATGGTGACCTTGTTCAGTTGCCTGTAATCTATGCACATCCGCATACTACCATCCTTTTTTTTGACAAACAAGACCGGAGCACCCCAAAGCAAAGCACTGGGATGGATAAATCCCTTATCTAAGAGTTCCTGAAGTTGAGACTTAAGCTCTCTTAACTCTTCCGGAGCCATACGATAAGGAGGGAAGGAAATTAGGTGAGTTCCCGTCTCCAAGTCAATACAGAAATCGATATCCCTGTCCGGAGGCATGCCAGGAAAATCCACTGGAAACACCTCTCAGAACTCTGAAACAACTGGAACTGACTCGATAGATAGGGACTTCACACAATCATCCCGGAGATGAGCCAAAAAGGCTAAACACCCTCTCTCCACTAGCCTTCTAGCCCAAACAAATGATATAATCTCGACTGGCTTAGGCCTGTAAACACCTTCCCACTCTAGCCTATCCTTACCCAGAATATCTAGAGCCACAATCTTGGTGTTACAATTCAACACAACATGATAAGGGGATAACCAGGTCATACGCAAAATAACATCAAAGTCAACCATATCTAGAATTACTAAGTCTACCCAAGTATGCAACCCCACCAATACAACTGAACAATTATGATAAATATGAGTCATAATCACCGACTCTCCAATCGGGGTAGAAACATGAATAGGGGAATCAAGGGTATCACATATCAAGTCCAGACCCAACACAAAACTCATAGACACATAAGAATATGTAGAACATGGGTCAAATAGTACCGAAGCCATTCTATCACAGACAAGAATGGTACCTGTGATCACCGCATCTGATGCCTCAGCCCCGGTCCTCCCTAGAAATGCATAGCAGTGAGCCCGATCATCAATCTGGGCAACTTCCCTGGCCGGCTGCGCTGCACCCCTGCCCGCACCACCATTTTCTCTGTCTCCCTGACCTCCCTTAAAATTACCTCGCCCACCCTGTGGATGACCTCTAGCATGACCACCTTTACTTGTCGAGACCACAACCTTAGGCTGCTGCTGAACCTGATTACTAGTCTGCCGGTGAGGGCACTCCCTCTTAAAATGGCCCAGATCACCATAATAGAAACAACCATGATCAAGTGTAGGCATGCTAGCAGATGTGTAGGAAGCTCCCTGGCCTCTAAAAGATGAAAACTGCTGATTAGATCCTGAATGACCACCTGTAGCATCTGGCAGAGTCGACTGAATAGGACGAGCTGAGTATACCTGCTGATTGTGGACCCTGTAGTATGAACAACTATAATTTCCCTCATTCCGGGGCTTCTTGGATAACACTTTAACCTGCCCTGCTTGCCTGACTTTCTCAAGTTTCTTTACATAATCTGCTACTTTATTGAAGCCTTTCCCTGAAAAAGTCATGTGCACAGATAATACTTGAAGCTATGTACTCAAACCCTTGACAAACAATCAAACCTGCTCCTCATTAGAACCCAACAACTGTGTAGCAAAATGAGATAAGGCATGAAATTTTGCATCATAAGCAGAGACTGACATGCTACCATGCTCCAAATTCAAGAATTCATCTTTTTTCCGGTCCCTCAAAGTATGGGGTACGTACTTCTCTAAGAAGAGGGCGTGAAATTGCTCCCAAGTCAGTGGGGGTAAAACAGACGACCGACACTCCACATGAGATCTCCACCACTGCTTGGCATCACCCTGCATTTGAAATGTGATGAACTCAACCCCATACTATTGCAATATTCCCAGCATGTGCAGCCTCTCATAACAATCTAGTATGAACTCATAAGTATCTTCCCTATCATTATGCTAAAACGTAGGAGGTTTCAGCTTGAGAAACTTGGTCAGCATCTCATGTTCATTTCTTGTCATTGCTGGGCCTAGCATTGGCCTAAAGAAGTCATATGTGCCTGAAGCTGCATCCATCCTAGGAGTCGTAGGTTCTGTTGGCTGAGTGCCCAGAGCCTGATTTGCAATGGCTGTGGGTATGGCTCTAACACCAACCAAACCACTCAAGAAGTTCCAAGCCTGATGAAATGCTTCAGGAATCATAGAGGGAAGGCCTTCACCTCCAGCAAGTGCTACCTCTACCTCTGCCTGCACCCCTTCATCCTCCACAACAACTTCCACATCTTTGACAACCTGCTCCTGAGGTGGGGGAGGGGTTGCCTCTCGCACTCCTGCAGTAGCTTGAGCCCCACCCCTGGCGGGTGTGGCTCTACCTCGTCCTCTGCCCCTTTCTTTGCCCTACCATGGATGGCCGGGCCCACGGTTGGGATCGCTGGTATCGCTCCATTGTTTCTTGTGTTAACCATCTATGGACAGAAGAGTGAAAGAGTCAGATACCAATTTGTATCACCAGATACCAATTGGAATCAAGTTATAGCATGATGGAAGAAAGAAGAGATAGTTTCCTAAAGTCCTATAGCCTCTCGAAGAAAAGTACGAATGTTTCCGCACTGTTCCATAAGACTCTACTAGACCTTTTTAGGTACGACGAGATCCACGAACCTAAGGCTCTGATACCATATTTGTTATGAACTGGATCATCATTAGTGGAACCTACCCAACCCCCAGATGAGTGAACCAGTAGAACTCAAACCTTAGCATAGCCTAACAGCCTAAAACCAGTGCAAAAAAATAGGCTAGCAACAACATAAATAAACAACTCTATAAAAATAAAACCTGTGGAAAATCCCTCCCTAGAATCTAAAAGTCATCGTACCAAAAACATCTACCAAAACTAGAGTACTGATTCACCCAAATACACCTCTAAAAGAAGAGCAAGCGGTCATTGTTTAAATATAGAATCAAACTAAAGGTTGGAGTCGATCTCACAGGGAATATGGTAGGACTAGGGTCGATCAGTGTTTACTCGTGCTTTTAGTCAATTATTTCCCTCAAGGGTTTTTTTAAAGTGACAAGTAACGATTGTAAATCAAAAGTAAACAAGTAACAATTGCTAATTTCGAGAGTTGTAACCAATGGATGAGATGACTAGGGTAGTGTTCCCCATGAGATCATAACTTAGTAAGGCGTTTGTACTTAATAAACTAGTTTGGTGCTTAGTATGCAGAATCGGTAAGTTAGGTTCACCTAATTCCTTGGTCCGACAACTAGATGAATTTCACCACACGCCTTGGTCCGGCTGCGGATGTGTCTTTTGCTAACCCTTAACCTGGATCCCAGATTAGCTATTCTCGGACAAGGTCAAGCTATTAGATAAGGGTTGGTAGCCTCAAATATCCATTGTTAAGCAACCCTTTTCCCATTCATTACCTCTTTGGTCTGGCAAGTAAGGATAAGGCGAGTTCTAACATTGCGCATTGTTAAAAAGCAATCAAAGCGAAGGGAAGAACAATACATGCATAAACACTGCCCTCGATTACCTAAGTACTTTGCCTACTTTGTTAGTCCTTCATGGTTCCCACAACCCTAGTTGTGGATTTAGCTACTCATGTTCATAAGTGCACAATTAATATTTGTTTGAGCAATCATCAATATATTCTTACAATTGAGAATAAAGAAATCCAGAATCTTGAAGAAAATTCTCAAGAACACTTCAATTAATTAAGAACTTGTGTCTAAATCAATACCGAAGAACACTGTAATAACTATCCAAAAGTATCCTCAAAATAATGTGTAACCAATGTGTAACCTTTATGTAACGTTTGTGTAACGTCGTAAATAAAATCTAAGGGAAAGTATTTATAGACAAAGGGACCAAATCCTAATAAAACTGGGAGAAACTGGATGCGGCAGATCTGACAGGATGCCTCACGGGCCGTCGCTGGTGCGACGGGCGTCATGGGTGCCCGTCGGCCTTCTTCAACTCTTCAGAAAATCTAGCTACCACGATCTCACGGGCTGAGGCTATGGGACATTGCAGCTATGACGCTCATCGCGATCCTCACATTGCCTGACTTAGCTCTTCTCCAGATCTCCTACCTGGTTTCCACGGACATCAGCGATGGGCCATCAGGATTGTCACAGGCGTTGTGGTGCCCGCCGCCCTTCCTTGGCTCTTAGAATGTCTCCCTGGAGCATTTCAATGGGCAAGGCCACACCCCGTCGTGTCTTCCACGGGCGTCATGCCATCTTATTGGGGCTCTATAGCCTTAGCAAGTCATGCTGCCTTAATCCAACGGTCAGCCTCACGGGTTGTCATGGGTGTGATGCTCGTGCTGGCCTATCTTTTGCCCAGAAACTGCAACTTTTTGGCACTTTTATCTATTTCATACTTTGTCCCTGCACAACTAACAAACGACATCAAATCTAACAAAATGTAGCCAAGAACTCCCCAAAATCTCTTATTTTAAGCGTCGAAAGTGCCGTCAAATCCCGGCACATCAACACCCTCAACTTAGAATCTTTTCTTGTCCTCAAGCAACAGACTAAAATAAAACTTAAATGACACTTACGCGAAATAAAACTAGGAACTATGGCAGTCATATGATTTAGCATTTCAGTTCATAACAAGTATCCCCCTCTTCTTCAATACAAACCCAGTGCATATGTTCCGTTCATCAAGACAACACAAAAGGGATCCATGGACATCATTATGTTATCAACAGATGATCTAGCATACAAATATGAGACTCACACCAACAAGTAGCAGTCAAAGTCGCTCTAGTGCCCTCATCACAAAGAAATCCCATTAGCACACTAACTAAATTATATTTTTGGGACTGAGCTAAGCACTCACACTCACAAAGAATTTCAAGAAATGCATGCACAATACCATAGGCTTGCCCTTATTTTCTAGGCCTCGTCTTTCAAACAATTGGGTTAGGATCACTATAGGACTTTACTTAGCTTGTAGCGTAGGCTCGGGGATGGGTATGGTAGATATGGGACAATAGTGACTAATCCCTCCTTGACACTACGTTATGTTGCTTCCACTCATCGGACCAACTCTATTTTCTATCCCTTTTCCTCCCTTTTTATTTCTTCTTTTTCAAGTAACGGGTGCGGCTTTTGTTTCAAACTCAACTACTTTTTTCACATTTTATCTTTTTTTTTTTTTACTTTTTTCTCTTTTTTTCTTTTTTTTTTTTTTTCCTTTCTTTTTCTCTTTCTTTTTCTCTCTTTTTCTCTTTCTTTTTCATACCTGTCGCACTCATTATTTCTCCTTTTTATCTCTAACCTCTTCTATTCATACCCACAGTTAGGCGATTTTCTTGAGTTGAGGTACACAATGTCCAAGGAGGGACCAGGGCCAAACTAAAGGTCTGTAAACAGAAACAGGGAAGGTGATTAGGCTAGATAACAAAAAAGGTCAATATAGGCTCAAATCCGGGATCAAAGGGTATTCACATTATTTGGTCGGTCATTTGGGATTAAGTGGACTGTTTTAAAAATGGCTTATAATCCTTTCCTAACCAACTATCCTACGACCTAGGCAAGACAAACCGAGCAAGTTCTAGATTGGCACACAAAGCTAGAACAAATCAAATTAAGATCACTCACACATGGAGCAGAGTCAAACAATCACATGCTACCTATTAAGTTCATACTCTAGCTTAAGCCATTCATCAGATCGGTCAACACAATGTCATGCATAGATCCACAATGGTTAGTCTATCAAAAACAGATACTATTATGTCACACAAAAATTTAGAGGGGTCTCCATTTTTCAATCAAAAACCTAGTTCGAAATCACATCATAGACTGCACTAAGTTCCTTTTCTTCTTTTACTACATACAACCTATACTAAACGTGCCAGTTCAGCAGAAATTTAAAATCCTTAGGGAAAGAACACAGGCAAGAAAACCCCAAGGACTGGGGTACCTTGTGAAACCCTCATGGGTTGCCTCCCATGCAGCGCTAGATTTAACGTCACGGCACAACCCGGGTCCTTTGGCTACTCAGGCTTTGCCAAGGTGCCCATCAAAAATATGGTCACCCAATACTTCCTCCACCCCACCAAAAATAAATGGGCATTGCCCTCAATGCACGAAAAATAATAATAAAAAATAGGGGCGGGAACATACCTGTGGAGCCTAAGCGCTGGTACCGGGTGTCATATCATTCGGGCCCTCAAGATTGGTGCCCGTATTGCTCTCATCTATCGAGGCTACCTCTGCAGTCCTCTTATCAACAGTAACAGCTGCCCGAGCAGCTCTAACAACATCCTCTCCCACAATAGGGTCCAAAGAAGGTACATCAACTTGTTCAGCAACACCACTTGCTGAACCTCCTTGACCAACACCATCAACCTCAATCTGATGTGCTGCCAATGAATCTTTTTTTGCTTTGTCCAGCTCTCGTCTTGTCCTCTTCTCAGCTCTCTCTACTTTTTTCTTTTGAGACTTTGGGCTAAGAGGAGCATCACCCTCTTGAACTTGCTTGTCCTTGCTCTTTCTTTTTCTCTTATGTGTAGCAGGCTCATGAAGTGGCTCATCAACTTTTTTGGGCTTATTTTCCACAGCCGAGTCCAAGTTTTCCATACGAAGGTCGGGATCTACAAAATCCCATAGGTTGAGGGTGGGCTCCGGTGTGATCCATGGAAGGACTATTGGTGCTCTGGCTTGGGTAGGAGGAGGATTCTTCAATTTGTCAACTTCGAACCTCAGCTCCACGATCTCCTTTTTCATGTCTGACAACTCTACCACACCCATCTCTTTTAATCTCTCATCTACCCGATCCTCCAATGTATAAATTTAGGCATTGATAGTTAGAAAAGATGCTATGGCCCTTTGGATGGAAGTATTCACAATCGACTGAAACTATTAGGCGAACACATTCATCTGTCTCCTCAGCTCAAGAGTCCTCTGGACGGTGTCTGCAAAGTTTACCGGATGGAAGGCATAGATGGACTCAGGGTTATCCTCTGAAGGAGCTGCGGTAGGGCATGGATCAGCTACCGAGGTGGATGAGCCAGCAGTATTATGCTCAGACTAACTACCCCTGTGGGGTGGGTGTAGTTGTGGGGGATGCTATCACCTCCAGTGTCAGGGCATGTGCTTCAAGAGTAAGAGCCAAGGGCTCAGAAGTACCACTCAGACCTAGCACACGAGTCTCAACTTTGGACCTCTCTGGATAGTGGGTCCTTGTAGCTCTGACAGGGCAATTTACCCCCGCATACTTCGGAACTTGGGCCTCATCACATAACTCAGTGATCAAACAGGGGAATGGATATGAGGAGCTGATCCTGGTAACTCTGTCCCTAATCTCCTCCGCTTTGATCTGCCCGAAGTTCAAGTTGTATTTGGACATGAGAGAGGCCATTAGAATGGCCCTTTCCAGAGTCAGCTGATTGTCTGCACCCGTCGACATCAGTCGGAATCGCACCAGTGCCCACCAAAACTTCACCTCAAAAGATAACGAGGCCTTATGAATCACAGGCTTATCTTGGTCTAGCCACTTCGGTGTACCGATCGTAGTCAAGTGCTTGGCCAACCACTTTGTCCTCTTTGTCTCATTCTTCACCTGGAAGCCATAATTATAGGTGTCTGTGGGTGCCTCATACTCTGGCCCGAATAGGAATTTGTTGATGGTTTTGGCCGAGATGTTGATTTGGACACCCCTTACCGGGACGCTCTCAAGAGCGGGCAATTCATTGATTTCTATCTCCTTTGACACAACCCCTCCTGGATAGCTTGATAGTTTGCATAAAATTCTCTCACGAGAGCCGGCTGAAAACCTGAAAGGGGCTTGCTAGTCCAGCCCAACCTGTAGTGCCAGAAATAAGCATCCAGTTTTGGGAACTTAGTTAGTTTGAACGGATCTATCCTCCATTCTTCAGCAATAGGTCTCCTTAGATGCCCCCTTCCTGTTACTTCTAGGCCATAATCAAATATAGCCTTTGACCCAGCAATGCTCCATCTGCGGGTCTCTCGATCTTATCCCAATACAGCTCCAGATCCATATAGAGAAGATGACAGAGTACCCTTTTCTGATATGGTAGTTTCTGTGTTGGATTCAGCGGCTCCTCTTTCATCTTTGTCAGAACTATGCTCCGAGCCTTCCTCACCTCCAGACTCGTCTGCTGTGCCACTCGAAACCTGAGTAGCCAATTCTTTTCCTATAGGTGCTTATTCACTCTCGGCACTGGATTCGGATGAGCCAGAGGATGATCCTTGTAGGTCTGTAGGTGGGTTGGTTTCCTCCTCTTCAGAGTGAGAGGAAGACACAACCAGCTTCCGCCTTATATTTCAGATGAGAGGGGTGTTGTCAGAGTCGCTCTTCTCAGCCTCAGAATCAATTGGCTGATCCTTTAACCGAGATGGTCTGGATGCATCTTTAGCCTTCCGAGGCCCCCCTCGTCTAAGTGGTGGTTTTGGAGCCATTTAGAACTTGCAGGAAACCAACATTAGAAATCGAGACCAAATATGCTAACCCAGAAAAATTTCACATTTAGAAAAATTTGGCACAAAAATTACCCTCCCACGGGCGTAGGAGGTCCGATGTCCCGTCGGGTTGGGCGTAGGATCCGGCCAAAAACTTTTTCAAGTTTTAGGCCAACCCCACGCCCTGACCAACTCCCGTCATGCCTCAGACGTCCCATCTGCTGGCCCATGGGATTCAGTCAGGAGCACAATTTCGACTTTCACTAAGTTGTGTACACAAAAACAATTTTCCCATTACCCACATTTAAACAAATACCAAAATGTATTTCATTCACAAGGATTCACCACCCAACCCTAATTTCCCAACTCAATGGTATGCTTTTGCCCAATCATCAAGTGAAAGTGCTACAAATAGGGTTGTGATTTTAACCATGATGGCCAAATTACAACCCAAACAAAAATCTTTAGCTATTTTTGACCAACTACAAGAAAGAGAAGAAACTTACTTTGTTGGTTACTCAAAAACTCTTTGATCAACTTGATGAAAGGGTAGTGTGTGACTTGATGGGGCTTTGGATAGGGGTCGGTGGTAGTGATCTTGTGTGAGAGATGATCGCTGGTGAGAGGGTTTGGGAGAGATGAGTATTTTAACGTGCTTGACCTCAAGTGGAAGAGGTCAAGTCTTATTAGGCGCGGGGAAAGGGGAAAAAGGGGATTCCGGGTGAGGTCGGGTCAAAGAAAATGGAAATTGAGATTGTGTTGACCTTTGTTGACCGACCCAGACGACGGGCCATGCAACGCCCGTCAGATGTGCGATGGCCCGTCGAGACTCACTTACCTGGTCGTCGGTCGGCTTCAGTTGCTTTTGTTGTCACACCCATTTCCACGCCCGTCGGGGATGCGACATCCCGTCATGTAGGTCATGGAAATGAGGCAGACAATCTCTCTTCCATACTTAGAAAAAAACTTCTCTTACTCTTGAGGGACATCACGCCTAGTCCCACGCCCGTCGAAGCCGCGATGGCCTATCATAAGGGGCGTGGGTTTTAGTCAGAGCCCTCATTTTATATACTTAACATTTTTCTTGCTGGATGCCCCCAGGCCCACGGGCGTGGCTTCTGCGACAGCCCATCACAGGGCCCGTAGAGTCCTTTTCTTCTGCCAGTTTTAGCACTTGTTTCTCCTCTCTCTTTCTTCTGCAAAACAAACACACATTAATCCATGGGTTGCCTTCCATGCAATGCTTGATTTAACATCGCGGCACGACGCAAGTGTTTTAGTTACTCAGACTTCATTAAACACTCTACAACCACTAAAACAGAAATAACATAAAGTAAAATACAATTTCATGAGTTGCCTCCCATGTAGCGCTTGATTTAACATCGCGGCACGATACAGGCTTTTTGATTACTCAGACTTCATCAAGCTCCTTGGGTGGGACGAACTCATCAATGCTCCAAGCCTCAATCGTTTTGATCTCCTCTACTATGCTAAAATAAGCTTTTATCTGTTGCCCGTTTGCCTTGAACCTTTTTCCCTAATGGTTTTCAAGTTCAACAGCTCCATGGGGAAAAACTTGTACTACCGTGAAGGGTCCAATCCACTTGGACTTCAACTTTCCAGGAAATAAGCGAAGTCTAGAATTGAAGAGCAGGACCAAGTCACCCGGCTGAAAATATCTTTTCTCTATCTTCTGGTCATGATACAATTTCATCTTTTGTATGTATAGTGCTGAACTCTCATATGCATTCAGACGGAATTCATCCAATTCATTCAACTTCCCAAGCCGCTGCAACGATGCTTCAGACCAATCTAAATTTAGCTTCTTCAACGCCCACATGACCTTATGCTCTAACTCAACCGAAAGATGGCATGCCTTACCAAACACAAGCTGATATGGTGACATGACTATTGGAGTCTTGTATGCAGTACAGTATGCCCACAAAGCATCATCTAACTTCCCCGACCAATCCTTTCTATTTGCATTGACAGTCTTGGACATGATTGACTTTATCTCTCTATTGGAAACTTCCACTTGCCAACTCATCTGAGGATGATAAGGGGTTGAAACTCTGTGTTTCACTCCATATTTCTCAAGCAAAGCATGAAACAACTTGTTGAAAAAGTAAGAGCCTCCATCACTAATAATGTCCCTTGGCATACCGAACCTGCAGGAGATGTTCTTTTTCAAGAACGTTGTGACACATTTGCCTTCATTACTGGGAAGCGCAACCGCCTCCACCCACTTAGATACATAGTCTACAGCCACCAATATGTACCAGTTTCCATCGGACAGCACAAACGGACCCATGAAGTCTATACCTTAAACATCAAACAGCTCAATCACAAGGATGGGATTTAGAGAAAGTTCATGCCTCCTTGATATGCTTCCTTTTCTTTGACATCTGCTGCATGCTTTAGCAAATTCATAGGTATATTTGTGAATAGTCGGCCAATAGTAGCTGCATTGCAAGATCTTGTGTGCAGTTTGAATACCACTATGGTGACCTCCTACAGGGGATGAATGTCACGATTCCAGTATCTCCATCATCTCAGCTTTAGGCACACATCTTCGGATCATAGTATCAGCACATACACGGAACAAGAATGGCTCTTCCCAGAAGTATTTCTTGACATCGAACATGAATTTTCTTCTTTGGTGGACGGACATATCATCAGGCACTAAATTACTTGCCAAATAGTTGACAATGTCCGCGAACCATGGGATCAAATCTTGAGAAGCGGCCAACACTTGTTCATTAGGAAACCAGTCATCAATCTCTTGCTCATCATTCAGCTTCAACATCGCTTCTTCTTCTAGCCTAGACAAATGGTCTGCTACCTAGTTCTCTGTACCCTTGTGGTCTTTGACTTCAAAATCCAACTCTTACAGCAGCAACACCCATCTAATCAGCCTTGGCTTCGCATCCTTCTTCCGATCCTTCTTCGCATCCTTCTTCGCCATGAGATAACAAAGAGCTGCATGGTTAGTGTGCACAACTACCTTGGTGCCAAGTAGATACGATCTGAATTTTTCAAATGCAAAAACCACAAAAAGCAGCTCCTGTTCAGTCACAGTATAATTCTTCTAAGCGGGGTTAAGTGCTTTGCTAGCGTAGTATATAGGATGGAGGATATTTTCACGCCTTTGTCCTAGAACTGCTCCTAGCGTCACTCCACTAGCATCGCACATAACCTCAAACGGTTGAGACAAATCAGTAGAGATAATAATAGGGGCTGAGACCAGCTTCTCTTTAAGGCACTCGAATACCTTCAGACATGCATCATCAAACCCAAACTTTACCTCTTTCTCTAATAGCTTGCACAATGGATTAGAATTTTGGGTAAGTCCTTGATAAACCTCTTATAAAAACCAGCATGCCCCAAGAAACTCTGAATTCCTTTCACAGAAACTGGTGGAGGCAATTTTTCAATCACCTCAATCTTCGCTCTATCAACCTCTATACCCTTCTTCGAAATCTGGTGACCAAACACTATCCCCTCTTTCACCATGAAGTGACATTTTTCCTAATTCAGCACTAGGTTGCACTCTTCAAATCATTTCAATACACAACCCAGATGATCCATACAATCTTCAAAAGAGTCACCTACCATTGAAAAGTTATCCATAAATACCTCTATAGTGTCCTCCACCATGTCTGAGAAAATGGACATCATACACCTCTGGAATGTAGCTGGAGCATTGCACAGACCAAATGGCATCCTCTTGAAAGCAAACGTCCCATACGGATAAGTGAAAGTGGTTTTTTCTTGGTCTTCGGGGTCAATAGAGATTTGATTGTACCCTGAATAACCATCAAGAAAATATTACCAATCTCTACCCATAAGACGGTCTAGCATCTGATCCATGAACGACATTGGGAAATGGTCTTTCTCAGTCCATGCATTCAGTTTCATGTAGTCCATGCATGTGCGCCAGCCTGTGACTGGCCTCATCGGAATCAACTGGTTCTTTGCACTTGGGACCATAGTAATCCCTCCTTTCTTTGGTACACATTGGACCAGGCTCACCTACTTGTTGTCTGAAATTGGGTAAACCACACCTGCATCCAGCCACTTAATGATCTCCTTCTTGATGACTTCTTGCATAGGCTGATTAAACCTACGCTAATGATAAATAAATGGAACACAATCAGGCTCGAGTTAGATTTTGTGTGTACAGATTTCGGGCGGAATACCAATGATGTCTGCGATGGTATAACCAATGGCTCTCTTAAACTTCCTCAAGACCGAAACCAGGGCTTCAACTTGTGATTCACCTAGATCTGCAGCAATGATTATCGGCAAAGTCTGATTAGCTCCCAAGAATACATATCAAAGATGTGTTGGAAGTGCTTTGAGCTCCAATACTGGAGGCTCCTCAATGGATGGGCGGGCAGGTGGTGTCTGCCTATTCTTCAAGTCCAAGTATAACTTTTTGGTGTATAACTGTAAGATCCCAAACCTGTGAGTGCTGCTACCATTTCATAATACCTCCCAATGTCGTCACCATCAAAGTTTATAATTACGGCTGCAAGGACTTCGACACCAAGTCTCTTCTCAATAGGTACGACCAACTAGTCCTCATTAACAACATTAATAACTGACACCACTCGCATGTCATCATGGTGCTTCATAGATTTGCACACATTGAAAGTCACCTCCTCATAATTCAGCCTAAATTTTATTTGACCTATTTCCAAGTCAACCAAAGTGCTCCCAGTAGCCAAGAATGGTCACCCCAAGATAATGGGCACCTCGAAGTCAACCTCACAATCCAGAAACACAAAATTTGTAAGAAAGATAAATGTGTCAACCTTTACCAGTACATCATATAAAATTCCCACAGTCCTCTTCACCGTGCGATCTGTCATAAGTAGCCGCATTATAGTCGGAGTAGGGGCTCCTAAACCCAGATAATTATATACTGCTAGCGGCATCAAATTTATACTAGAACCCAGATCACACAAAGCTTTGGCGAAGTAGAATGCTCCAATCGTCCAAGAAATAGTGAAGGCTCCAGGATCTTCTTTCTTGTGTACCATAGAACGAGATGCTATTACGCTACAGTGGTGCAAATTGTTGGCTGGCTCAAAACTAACCGTTCTCTTCCTCATCATCAGATCCTTCATGAATTTTGGATAACCAGGCATCTGCTCCAATGCTTTGACCAAAAGGATATTGACTGATAGCTTCTTCAGCATGGGGATAAACTTGTGAAATTTGCCATCCTCAACCTTCTTCTTCAACCTCTGGGGATAAGGTGGAGGAGGCAATGACATGGGTTTCAGGACCGGTGCAACCTCTTTGCTCTTTGCCTTTAACTCAGAAGGCGGTCTCTCAGATGACCCTTCACCACTAGCTTTCTCTTCAGAATTGGCTACAATCTCAGCATCATCCTTCTCAGCTTCAGCTGGCTCATCAATAACAATAGGCATGGGAGGATCAATAGTATGCTTTCCGCTTCGAGTGGTCACCGCCATAACCTGTCGATCATTTTTCAGATTCTGAATGGTCTCACTTGGGAGAGTACCCTTTTTGCGCATATTCATGCTGGTTGACAGCTGGTGCATCTGTGTCTCGAGCTGCTTTATGGAGACAGAGTGAGACTCCACTTTCTGACTGATACCTTAAAGTTCAGCTTTTATTTCCTTCAAACTTGCATCAATGGAGTCAACCTTTTGAAACACCTTGTTGATCAATTCCCTCATGATGGGTTGTCCAGCCCGCTCTTCACGAGTCGCAGGCGGAAATTAGAGGCCACTTCTAACGTTCTTATACCCATCCTTTTTATGCCAGTCACCATCTCTGTAACCAAACCGATTGTAGTAATCATCTCTATCTCTATTTCAACCTTGATTTTCTTGGCCAAAAGCCCGGAAACCCGTCCCTTGATCATTCAGATAACTGACTTTTTATTCGAATGAGTAACCGTCTGGTCTGGGTGCTTTGCCTTGCGAACTGATGACTTTTACCTTTTATACTCCCTCGGTTAGGAATTTCTTTGCAAGCAACCCAAGTGTCATGTTCATCTCAGCAACTTCCTGTTTAATGTCTTGCAATTCATTTGGATCCATGGACTTACCAACTGCATAAGTACATGCTGAAGTCTCAGCCTCTCTAGTATGCCATGCTCGGTTAGTCTTAGCAACCCTATCCAGCATCTCTGCAACCTCATAATATGTATTCTTCATGAATTCTCCTCCAGTTACAGTATCAGCTACTGCTTTAGTGTTGGCGTTCAAAGCCTTGTAGAAGATCTCCATCAGATGCCTTAAAGGAATTTTGTGTCTAGGAACTTATTTTAGCTTTTTCTTAAACCTTAACCAAGACTCATACAATGCTTCCGCAGGCAGCTACTTGAAGTTATAGATCTCCTGCTTTAGTTGCAACATCCTCGATAGAGGAAAGAATCGCTCCAGAAACTGATTCTTCAGCTTATGCCACGTGTATATTGAATTATCAGGCAGTTCTGAGAGCCATGCAGTCGCCTCACCAGTCAATGAAAATGGAAATAGCCTTAGTCTGATAGCCTCCTGCCCCACTCTTGGCATATTGTATGATTTGCTAATCCTCACAAAATTCTGCACATGTAGGATTGCATCTTCCGTGGGCTTTCCTGAATAAAGTCCTTTCAGGTTCAACAGCTGGATCATGGCGCTGGTGATATCAAACTTCATTCCGTCAGCCAGTGGTGGCAGTACTATGGGTCCAGTGGTGCCAAATTCCTCCTTATCATCATCTTCATCATCATAATACCGAGGGATATACCTTTGTTGCTGCATCTGTCGAACCCTATTATGTGGCACGCATCTAGTTGTTGCCTCATCCCGGACAACATGCTATCTTCCTAGTCTTGCTTGCTCAGCTGCAGCATTTTGAGCTGTGAGATCTTTTGCAATTTGAGCATCTTCAGCAGCAAGGGCATCTTCCCCTGCCTTTTGGCATACTGCATCTTCCTTTGTCCTTTGCTCGGCTTCAACCAGTAGCCGAGTTGTAAACTGATCTTGAGTCTCATGCTCTCCCTCTTTAGATATGTTTCTTAATGTTTTGGAGAGCTCCAGATCATAAGGAATCAAGGGATTGCCTTGACTCCTTGTACTGGGCATACACAAGTGTACAACCTGTAGATCAAAACAAAAACAACAAAAAAAGTAAAATCATGAAATAAGGACTAATAGTGAAATAAACACAATCTCTCTTAATCCTAAACCGTATTCCCTGGCAACGACACCAAAATTTGATGTGCCCAATTACACCTCTAAAAGAAGCGCAAGAGGTCGCTGTTCAAATATAGAACCCAACTAAAGATTGGGGTCGATCTCACAGGGAATATGGTAGGACTTGGGTCGATCAGTCTTTACTCATGCTTTTAGTCATTTATTTCCTGCAAGGGGGGGTTTTTTAAGTGACATGTAACAATTGTAAATCAAAAGTAAACAAGTAACAATTGCTAATTTCGAGTTGTAACCAATGGATGAGATGGCTAGGGTAGTGTTCCCCATGAGATCATAACTTAGTAAGGCGTTTGTACTTGATAAACTAGTTTGGTGCTTAGCATGCAAAATCGGTAAGTTAGGTTCACCTAATTCCTTGGTCCGGCAACTAGATGAATTTCACCACACGCCTTGGTCTGGCCGCGAGTGTGTGCTTTGCTAACCCTTACCCTCGATCTCAGATTAGCAATTTCCGGACAAGGTCAAGCTATTAGATGAGGGTTGCTAGCCTTAAATCTCCGTTGTTAAGCAACCCTTTCCCCATCCGTTACCTCCTTGGTCCGGCAAGTAAGGATAAGGCAAGTTCTAATGTTGTGCACCATTAAAAAGAAATCAAAGTGAAGGGAAGAACAATACATGCATAAACACCACCCTCGATTACCTAAGTACTTTGCCTACTTCGTTAATCTTTCATGGTTCCCACAACCCTAGTTGTGGATTTAGCTACTCATGTTCATAAGTGCATAATTAATATTTGTTTGAGCAATCATCAATAGATACTTACAATTGAGAATAAAGAACTTTGGAATCTTGAAGAAAAATCTCAAGAACACTTCAATTAATCAAGAACTTGTGTTTGAATCAATACCGAAGAACACTGTAATAACTATCCGAAAGTATCCTCAAAATAATGTGTAACCAATGTGTAACCTTTGTGTAACGTCTATGTAACGTCGTAAATAAAACCTAAGGGAAAGTATTTATAGACAAAGGGACCAAATCCTAATAAAACTGGGAGAAGCTGGACGCGACATATCCGACGAGATGTCTCACGGGCCATCGCTGGTGCGATGGGCATCGTGGGTGCCCGTTAGCCTTCTTTAACTCATCAAAAAATCTCGCTACCACGATATCACGGGCTGAGGCGATGGGACATCGCAGCTGCGACACCCATTGTGATCCTCATATCACCTGACTTTGCTCTTCTCCATCTCTCCTGCCTGGTTTTCATGGTCATCAACAACGGGCCGTTGGGATTGTCACGGGCGTCGTGGTGCCCGTCGCCCTTCCTTGGATCTTAGCATGTCTCCCTGGAGAATTTCTACGGGCAAGGCCACGCCCCATTGTGTCTTCCACATGCATCGTGTCAGCCCATCGGGGCTCCATAGCCTTAGCAAGTCCTGTTGCCTCAGTCCAACGGTCAGCCCCATAAGCCGTCGTGGGTGTGACGCCCGTGGTGGCCTATCTTTTGCCCAAAAACTGCAACCTTTTGGCACTTTTATCTATTTCATACTTTGTCTCTGCACAACTAACAAACGACATCAAATTTTACAAAATGTACCCAAGAACTCCCAAAAATCCCTTGTTTTAAGCGTCGAAAGTGCCGTCAAATCCCGGCACATCAAGTACGGGGATGAAACCCCAAATAAAGGAATAGTCTAAGCCCAAAACAAGTGGGCTACAACTCAATAGATAGAAATCAAGGCATCTTGGTCGAACAGCTCACCCTTGATATCTTGAAGTGTCAGGCCTACAGGTGAGGTCATGCGTCAACCGCTGAAAGATTTCCTGTACTCACAACAAGACAAACAAGTGCAATATCGATACACAACCACCGTGTACTGGTAGGATCATCAACCAGTTCCAAATAAACAGTTTATGGATAGTACATAAGTCAAGTAAGAGTATAGAAAACACGTAAACAAGTCAACAGATATTTCTAGTAAGTCTCTCCATAACTTATCCCCACATGTAAACCACTTTGACAACCATGATTAACAATCTATAATAACAACAATTATACCGCATAAAATATCCCAGACCCACCATGGATCCCCTCTAGACAACACCTAAGTATCAATCATACAACCCGGTCTACACCAAGGACAAACTCTTAGATCAATGTAACAACCCGGCCTCTCAAGAACCCAAAGCACAATCACAAATCATAAGAACAACCCGATCCACTCAAGTAACCATTAATAAAGATGCAACAATACAATAAAATAAACCCGTACCAGGCATGGTACCCCTGCAACTGTTAGTATACCCCATACCAGGCATGGTACCCGAGCCAACCTTTAGTATATTCCGTACCAAGTGTGGTACCCGATCCAATCGAATGTCACATAAATCCATAGTCATAAACAATGAAAAATCATTACTTGTAAACCAACAAGCAAAACACCTAGTTCATTTCACAAGACTGAAAAACATGATTTTTGGACATTCTTAAACCATTCCCTAAGCAATGCAACCCATACAATTACTTAGACATGAGTACACAAACACACAATACATACAGGAATCAATAGCCATCACCTACCTCGAATAATCAATCTCTACAGTGCTAGAGCTTTCCCTTTTTCAGGACCCCTTGCTTGTTTTTGGTCTAGAAACAAACACATAAACACTATAGTTAATTAACTGGCCTAAATTACCTGGATTATACAAAATCCTACTCCCCAGGCCAAACCATGATCATACCACCCATTCTCGGGCTTTCCCACCATTAATTCACCTAAATTCATCATTTTTACGGATTCCCTTAGAGATTTATGGCTAAATGATCATCACCCATTATCAAGAATCAAGACCCAAGAACTCTAGAACCCTAGAATCCCTTTTTCCATCGGATTTTACAATCCTAGGTTATCCCAAACCTTTCTCCAAGTCCACCTCTAGTAATTTTATAGCATAGGAAAGATATCACAAAGTTTGGGGAGTATAATCCTTACCTTTAGGATGAAAAATGGTGGAAAACTGATAGAAATCACCCAAAATTGCCCCCTTCTTCTCCCAAAATGAGTTGTAAAAAAACTGAACTATTTTGGGGGAGTTTATGCATTAAATCCCATCATGCTCTGCTATAGAGGTCCGCTCCGCTATAGCGGTACTACCATAGCGGATTCGTTCGCTATGGCGGAGGCTGACCGATATTGACTTCCGTTGTAGCAGTATTTTTTCTGCTATGGCGGAGGTTGCTATGGCGGAGTGTCAACTGCCATAGTAGTTGACACAGGATAGAAAGTTGTAAAATCTCCAAAACTAGTGTATTTTACAACAAACTTATTTTTCTAACATCCCAGAATAACCCTCTCATGTCAACCTCAATTTCGGGAGTTCTACTTACCAGAATTCGATTCTGAAAAGTCCCTCGGACTCTTTTATGTCTTAGCTAAAAGGAAAACTAGCTCGAATCAAGATATGTAACTCAATAATTACCCAGATTGACCTAGACCATACCTCGCTCCAAATCCGGTCTAGACTAGCCTAGCCCAGAATTTCAAACTCCCAAACCCGGAGTTTTCTAACTCTAAAAATTGGCATGAATGGTTTACCCGTAATGACAGACCCAATTTTTATAGGTAGAGTTTTAAAAATACTCTACGTCTACTGGTAAGGTTGAATTATTTTAAATTAAAGATGATAAATAAGGAAAAAATGTTCTAGGATGAACAGTAATCGCGTACCTTTGACATTGTTTTCCAAAATCATCCAGTGTCAAACTGTGAGACGCTGGAGATGCAAGATTGTGTACCTATCTCATTGAAAGGTGGATGACCCAACTTTTATCAATATGTTGCTTTGAACGCCGAACAACCCATTTGATATGCCACTTTGAACGCGGTGACAACCCAACAAGTCTCATTAAAAAAATGATGACCTAATCTGAATTTGATATGCCCCTTTGAACGAGGTGACAACCCAACATGTCTCATTAAAAGGCAGATGACCCAACTTGAATTTGAAATGTCACTTTGAACGAGGTGACAACCCAATATGTCTCATTGAAAGGCGGACAACCCAACTTGAATTTGATATGTCACTTTGAACAAGGTGACAGCCCAACATGTCTCATTGAAAAGCGGACGACCCAACTTAAATGTGATATGCCACTTTGAATAAGGTGGCTTCCCAACTTATCACATTGAAAGGTAGACAACCCAATTTGAATTTGGTATGTCACTTTGAACGAGGTGATAACCCAATATGTCTCATTGAGAGGCGGACAACTCAATTTGAATTTGATATGTCACTTTGAACGGGGTGACAACCCAACATGTCTCATTGAAAGGCGGACGACCCAACTTGAATTTGATATATCACTTTGAATGGGATGACGACCCAACATTTCTCATTGAAAGGCGGATGACCCAACTTGAATTTGATATGTCACTTTGAACGAGGTGACAACTCAACGTGTCTCATTGAAAGGCGGATAACCCAACTTAAATTTGATATGTTACTTTGAATGGGGTGACAATGCAACATATCTCATTGAAAGGTGGATGACCTAATCTTGTCTCTTTGAATGGCGAACGACCCAATCTAAATATGTAGAGTCACCTTGACACTATTTTGGACTGAGTGGAGTTACCTTGACACTATTTTGGACTGAGTGGAGTCACCTTGACACCAAATACGGATGAATGGAGTCACCTTGACACCCAATCTGGATGAGTGGAGTTACCTTGATACCCAATTTGGATGAGTGGAGTCACCTTGATGCCTGTCTGGATAAATAGAGTCACTTTGACACCTGTCTGGATGAGTGGTCATCACCTCGATGACAATCTGAAAAGTGGAGTCACCTTGACACCGATTTTAATAAATGATCTCCATGTTAACGATCTGGATAAATAGTCATCACCTTGATGACAATCTTGAAAGTGAGGTCACCTTGATGCCGGTTTAAATGTCACATTTCACTTTGAGCGGGGTGACTTCCCAACATCTCATAATCATCTGCACAAAATTTATTAGTAGAAAGTGCAATATGTCACAATAAAAAAGGTAACGATCTAACATAACACATCACAAATATAACAGTGACAAACCAATTAAAAAAATGTGTCATTTTGAATGGGGTGACAACCCAATTATAAAAATGTGTCATTTTGAATAGGATGACAACCCAATTTTAAAAAATGTGTCAATTTGACAAGGTAACAATTCAACATGTCAGTTTGACAGTTTGACAACAACTTTAACAAGAAAATGCACTTGACGGATATTTAGAAAGGTGGGTGTTCGCCCCAATTTTATTTTGAACAATGAAGCATGTGAAGAGAGAATCAAGTGCTGACTGCAGTTGGCACCAACATTTAGCATTGAGTAAAAAAAATTCATTTTCTTCTCCATTAACAGAGATTGGCTTCGAGGTAATTCCTATAACTTTAAGTGGTACCTCAAATATACCTAAATATCAACAAGATTTGTTCGTCTTACTTCAAACAAAGGTTTTGAACTATACCTATCCTCATGTTTCAAGTACCCTTACCACAAAGAAAGTCCTCATTTGCACATATCTGAAGTATTTGATTTGAGGATATTTTCAAAGAACACTCACACTCAGAAAAATGTTCAATGCATATAATTGTGATGCCATATGCTTGGCCTTCATGTAAATCTCCACTAATGTGAGAACATTTGAAATAAGATCACGTAGGGCTTATATTTGGCTTGTAATGTAGGCTTAGGGACGGGTAGGATATTCATTTGGGATAAAAGTGACTTAATCCTTCCTTGAGTATTGCACTGGATTTGTGTTTTTGTTGCACTTCTAGTGCTTGAACCTTTCGTTGTCCATTTCTCTTATTTTGACTTCTTTTGAATCTTTACTTATCGAAGTCTTCTCTCCCCTTTTTCTGATGTTTTCTTCTTTCTTCAACTTCTCCATTATTATTGGAGTATTTTTCTTCATTGTTTCTCGTTGTGTTGACCTTGTGGAGAGTTTTTGACTCCTTTTTTTTTCTTTTAAAGTCATTTTGTATCCTTGAATTTCAAGGACGTTGCATCTTTTGCCTTTGACATCTTCAAGCTTGAATCTTCTTCTGTAATTTGCACATATTCTGTGCGCTCAAGGAGGTCGGGAGAAGAGAGGGATAGTGCATGTAAGCACTCATAAGGGTATTGACTAAGATGTGGTTGTCCAAAGAAGAGGCTTTCAGGCTCAAAGGGGGACATGCTAAGGATTAATGTTATTTGGTAGGAAATGAAAGGCACAAACGGATCAAAAAAGGCCTACGATCATTTCTTAAACCAAATATTACTCAGGATTTTGCCTCAACAAACATTCAAGCCAAGTTTTAGATCAACAATGCAATGCAATTGAATTTAATCTAAAAGCTCACCATACAATGCACATGAAACAATGAGGTTGATTTTATTCTTATCTTTGATGCATGCAAGAGAATACTTTCTAGTGTCACAAAGATACAACTAAGTGGTACCAAAAGAATCTATGGTTCACCCAAAGTCAACATCCTCAATCAATTATTTTGCACATTTCTAATTGTTTTGGAACCAACCAAGTCAAAGATGTGATTCTAAAAAAATATTTTTTTTGAATAAGGGATATCGAACCCAAAAGGGCTGCCTATGTATCTCACCTGAGGAATGAGAATCAGGTTTGTGTAGTTCATGCAGATATGCCATAAAATATATCATCTATGAAAGAATGTCACACATATGCGCAAAAAATAAATGAAAACAGGATAGTCATGAAAAAATAAAATAAAATAGAGGAGTAGCACAACTCAATCAAAAGCTCTCCTAATTTGTTTGTTTGACGCTTTATGGAGTTCAACATACGATGCTGCTCTCTTTACTATTCTGGTGGATTTTTTGAGGACCTTTCTCAAAAATTCTGCCCCAGTTTTGACTTCAATAACTCTGTGAATTCAATCTTATAGTGAATGTAATCTACAATAGAATTTTTGAGACCTTCTCAAAATTCTACCCCAGTTTTCATTGTAAATAATTGGAAAGCTTACGGGGAATATGACTGAGCCAGTGTGGCACCTACATATCTGGTTGAGCCAGGAATCAGGTCAAACATAGTTTCAACCTTTGAAATAAATAAATTATATTTACAGCAAAATATTGTGATGACCCTTCTGGTCATCTTTCCATTTACACATTCATTGTACTGTTAGAGTTTTTTTGTAGTGGCCTCGAGTCATTTATTGCTTGCTGGGACCGGTAGTTTGGTGCCTTGATTATTCATTTGGTTGTTTTGCCCTTTTTCCTGTTTTAGAGCTTTAACTTAGAATATCATTGACTTTAGTCAACATTCTTAGCTAACGTGATCGGAATTGAATTCTGACAGTTTCGTTAGCTCCATAGCATTGAGCTTGGTCTAGTAGGACCTTTAGTTGAGGCCTAAGAACTTCCAGTATGGGTTTCTGTTGTTTTCTCTATTTTTAGGCCATTTGGAGTTGAGAGTGTAACTTTGGGTGACTTTCGATGATCGAAGAGTCGGATTTGAAATCCAATGATTCCATCAGCTCTGGAATTTTGAGTTTGGGTTAGGTAGATGGTTGGTACGAGTTCTGGGTGAGCCGGGCTCATTTTGGGTGTTTGGTTGTGTGTTAGTTAGTGTTAACATTGGTCAATATTTCTCTGAAACAACCTCAAATGGAAGTTTCGTTGATTCCGTGAGTCTGAAATATCATTTCTGCCCTATTAGTAGTATTGGTTTTTGAATATCGATTTCTGATTGTGCCCGAAATGCCCCGTCGAGTTTTGGAAAGTTGCAGACTTTTGCTGTTGCAGGTGCAGGCCTCAGGCCTTAATTACGATCGCGAGCCTCGTCACTCACGATCGCGATGAAGCACCTGGACTACTGTTCTTCACAATCGCGTGATTGCCTATCGCAATCGCAATTAAGTCCTTTCCCCTTTGTTCTTCACGACTGTGTGGCTAGCCTTCGCGATCGCGATGGTCTAGCCAGCGTGGTCCTCACAATCGTGAGGGGTTCTGTTGCGATCGCTATGAAGGACCCCTGGCAGTATATAAACTTCTCTCTTCACTTTTCTAGCTTTCTTGGTTACTTCTCCCGACTCTAATCATAAAAACACTTCCCACACTTTGCTCTTATCAGTTCTTAGATTTGGGAAAATCAGCTGCTCATCAAATTCATGTCATCCCGTTAATTTGGTAAGTTCGTCTTCCCCAAGCATACTTCTTCTCCTTTAATTTGCTAAAACTCCATTGTTGAAATCCTTGGAGCTTGGAAACTCTTGTAGATTCTGTTCCCCCTTGTGATTGCATGATCGGGGGTTCGTGAGCCTTACTATCTGGGTGTAATTCCTCGCTTTTGGTAAACTCCTTTGCTCAAATACTCAATTTTTATTCCTTAGTTTCGCTCTTTGGATTCTTGACTTTAGGGGCTGTTTTAGCTTGAATTTGTTGCCTAATTTCCTTGATTTTTAGGGCATGTACTCCCTTGGTCATTGTGATCTTAATGTGTGCTTTTATTTTCGATTTTGTGTTGTGAGGCCCACGGGCCTCCCAGTGACTCGAATTTTGACTCGGCTACAATTATAACAATATGGGTATCGTTTGACTCATTTTAACGTATTATTTATGTTGGTGATAATTCAATTATCATTCGAAATCTCTCAGAGCGATTTGGGCTTGGACGTTGTTGTCTTAGCAGCTTGTCGTCAGACGATAGGTAGGTTATAGTCTAAACTCCTTAGACTTAGCATATATCGGATAAAATTGTACTAGTTGGCATCCTTGGGTTGGGTTGTTAGGTTGGTACCACAGACCTTGACCGCTTTCTATGCTTTGCCTCATTTATTTCCTCCGTTGTGTGTAGTATTCTCTGTAGTTGATATTATCACCCTTATGGTTCTGTGTGGCCTTGCTTTGACTCTGGACCATAGATGGTGGGTTAATCGAGGGTGCCCGTGAGTCCCAAGCATCTTTATCATGATATTATGCTGGCTATCTATGTTGTGGAGCGATTGAAGCCTGTGCAGGGCCGATAGGTTGATTGTGAGTTGTTGGGCGGATAGTTGTGTTTAATCATATCATTTCCATGCATATAAAGAGGTTTTATCCATGCTTTACTATGGTTTTTGCTTTGGGCCTACTAGAATTGATTTTCTAAACTTTGCATGGCCTTGGAGGGCCACTTTCGATGGAAATGAATTAGAAATGGTTTGACTTAACTTGTGGATCTTCTTGGGGTAAAAGAAAGTTAAATTATGATTTCTATCACCAGTTTACTATTAATGCTAGACTCGGCAGGGTTGGGGTGCTAGTTGAGTTTTCTTACTGATTTGAGATGATTTTAGCCTCGGTCGTATTGAGCACCTGAGTTAACTTTATACTGTTTAGACCCAGTTACGCCCGAACACCCTTGGAGGGGTTTTTGAGACATTTTCCCATTACTTTAGTCCTGGATAGGGTATGGTCATGCATACTCGAGACTTGGTCTCTATCTTGAACCCGGACTTGCTTCTGAATGACATATTTTGATACTGAGTTTTAGTATGGGGTCTGGGACCTCCATGGACCTTGTTGTTCCGGACCTGGAGCCTAGGGCTGTGTGTGCTAGAGAAAGGGTATACAGTGGAGTAGAGGTATACGGGCAATGTCCTTCCATGAAACCTACCTGCTAGGCTCGATCGGCACCGGAGAGAGTACATACAGAGTTACCATTTCACCCTGAGATCAGCATGCATCATATCATTCAGTGTTTGAGGCTCCACCTTTATTTGCTGTTTGTTGAGTGTACGCTCTAGTTGTATGGGCGGATGGAGGGTTTGCTTTCACTGATTTGCGTTCCTTGATTGTATAGGCAGCTGGGGAATTGTAGGTAGTCTCTTATTACTTTATCGCAGTGTTATCCCTGTTACAGTTATACTTATAAGATTATATGTGGCTAAGTTGTTACTTGTCGGATTGAGGTTGGTATGATTAGTTGGGTTATTAATTCCTGTTTCCGAGCATGCCTATCTTTACTCTTCTCTTCCTTCCCTTGTACTTGAGGTTACCATTATACCGTCCACTTCTAAAACTTATTATGTATATATTGTTATTGCAAGGATCCCAGGTTGATGACAATTAAGTTAGTCCTTGGAGGGTCTACTTTGAACATTATTAGTGCGTACGCACCACAAGCGGGCTTGGATGAGGAGGAGAAGAAACGCTTTTGGGAGGTTTTGGACGAGGTAGTGGGAGGTTTGCCTGATACTGAGAAGCTTTTCATTGGAGGAGATTTCAATGGGCACATCGGGGCATCTTCGAGGGGTTATGAAGATGTGCATGGAGGCTTTGGTTTCGCGGATAGGAATGAAGGGGGTACCGCACTCTTGGATTTCGCTAGAGCCTTTGGGTTGAGAGTAGCTAACTCTAGCTTCCCGAAGAAGGAGGAGCACTTGGTTACCTTCCGTAGTTTGGTGGCCAAGACTCAGATAGATTTTTTGCTCCTTAGGACAGGTGATAAAGGTCTTTGCAAAGACTGTAAGGTTATCCCAAGTGAGAATCTTTCGACCCAACATAGACTCTTAGTGATGGATTTAGAGATCAAGAAGGAGAAAAAGAAGCGGATTGTGGATGACTGGCCTAGGATTAAATGGGGTAGCCTGACTATGGCCAGTGCACTGGAAATAGGGGAGAAGTTGATGACTAGGGGGGCTTGGGGGAGTAGTGGGGATGTGGATAATATGTGGGATACGACTGCTAGCTGCATAAGGGAGACGGCTAGAGAGGTGTTGGGCATCTCGAGAGGTCGTTCTGGCAAGCATCGAGGGGACTGGTGGTGGAATGGAGAAGTAAAAGGAAAGGTGGAGGCTAAAAAGGGGTCATATGCGAAGTTGGTAGAGAGTAAGGATGAGGAGGAGAAGCGAAGGAATAGGGAGGCGTATAAGATAGCTAGGAAGGAGGCCAAGTTAGCGGTAACGGCAGCTAAAACGATAGCCTTTGAAAGCTTATACGCGGCTTTAAAGGATAAAGGTGGGGATAAGAAGTTATACAGGTTAGCAAAGGCTAGAGAGAGGAGGACTCAAGACCTTGACCAAGTGAAGTGCATCAAGGACGAAGATGGCAAAATACTAGTAGATGAGGTACTCATTAGGAGGAGATGGCAGTCTTACTTCCATGGACTCTTGAATAAAGAGGGGGACAAAAGCTTTGTGCTGGGAGATTTGGCACACTCAGAGAGGCGTCGTGACTATGATTATTGTAGCCGTATAAAGGTTGAAGAGGTTAAGGTTGCGATTCGTAAGATGCGAAGGGGTAGGGCGATGGGGCCAGATGAGATTCCCGTTGATTTTTGGAAGAGCTCGGGTGAGACAGGTGTGAAGTGGATAACTGAGTTGTTTGATGGTATTTTCAGAACGGCAAAGATGCCTGAAGCTTGGAGATGGAGCACGATGATTCCTTTGTACAAGAACAAGGGCGATATTCAGAGTTGCAACAACTATAGGGGGTATCAAATTGCTAAGCCACACTATGAAGGTCTGGGAGAGGGTGGTGGAGTTGAGGTTGAGACAAATCGTGCCTATTTCAGAGAACCAGTTTGGCTTTATGCCAGGACGCTCGACTACAGAAGCTATTCATCTCCTTAGAAGACTGGTGGAGCAGTACAGGGAAAGGAAGAAGGATTTGCACATGGTGTTCATCGATCTAGAAAAGGCGTATGATAATGTCCCTAGGGAGGTGCTTTGGAGGTGCTTGGAGGCTCGAGGTGTACCCGTGGCGTACACCCGATCAATTAAGGACATGTATGAGGGGGCCAAGACTCGTGTTAGAACTGTGGGAGGAGATTCAGAGCACTTTCCCGTGTTAATGGGGTTGCACCAGGGATCGACCCTTAGCCCGTTTCTATTTGCCTTGGTAATGGATGTATTGACGTGGCAAATACAAGGTGAGGTGCCATGGTGCATGTTATTTGTGGATGATGTAGTTTTGGTGGACGAGACTCGCGGAGAAGTTAATGTTAAGTTGGAGGTTTGGAGACAGACCCTCGAGTCTAAGGGGTTTAGGTTGAGCAGGACCAAGACTGAATATATGAAGTGCAAGTTCAGTGAGTCGACTCAGGATGATGACGTAGAAGTGAAGCTGGGTACACAGGTCATCCAAAAGAAAGGGAGTTTCAAGTATCTTGGGTCTATTATCCAGGAAAATGGAGAGATTGATGAGGATGTCACTCATCGTATTGGTGTTGGGTGGATGAAATGGAGGCTCACATCTGGAGTCTTGTGTGATAAGAAGGTGCCTACTAAACTTAAAGGCAAATTCTACAGAGTGGTGGTCCGATCAGCTTTGTTGTATGGATTAAAGTGTTGGCCAGTAAAGAACTCCATATTCAAAAGATGAAGGTGGCGGAGATGAGGATGTTGCGATAAATGTGCGGGTTTACTAGGAGAGATAGGATTAGGAATGAGGATATCCGAGATAAGGTGGGTATGGCGTCGGTGGAAGATAAGATGCGGGAAGCGAGGTTGAGATGGTTCGGACATTTGAGGAGGAGAGGCACGGATGCTCCAGTGCGGAGGTGTGAGAGGTTGGCTATGGATGGTTACAGGAGAGGATGAGGTAGACCAAAAAAGTATTGGGGAGAGGTGATTCGCCAGGACATGGCGCAGTTGCAACTTACCGAGGACATGACCCTAGATAGGAAGGTGTGGAGGACGCGGATTAGGGTAGAAGAGTAGTAGGTAGAAGTGTGTGTAGGCTAGTAGGTAGGAGTGTTTTTCCTTATTGTCCCGACTAGTAATCGTAGTGCTACGCTTATAGTTTCTTGTTCTTGGATTCCTCGTGGTAGTATTTTGTGGCAGTGCTCTATTTCTGTCTGTTGTTTGTTACTACATATTACTTCCTATCGCCTCTTGTAGTTTTATCTTGTATTTTTACCCTGTATCATTTTTACGTCCTTTTTAGCCTATTTTTAGACTGTTCTGTCTTGAGCCGGGGGTCTATCGAAAACAGCCTCTCTACCTCACCTCTGAGGTAGTGGTATGGACTGCGTACACTCTACCCTCCCCAGACCCCACGCTGTGGGAATACACTGGGTATGTTGTTGTTGTTGTTGTTGTTGTACCTGTGCCTGTTGTGTATATATTCTATTTTCTAGCCTTGTATGTTGTTCTGTTGTCTTCCCTTTGGGATAGATCTTGTGTACTTTTCGTTGATTTCTGTGACTACTTGCTTCTATTCTATCTTTTACTATGCTTTTATCTTATATGTGCCTAGTTGGCCTATGATACCTACTGGGTACCTTATGCTTCACATTTGGTGCTCATACTACACTTTGCATCTTCTGGTGCAGATCCTAGTGTAGGCTATCGCCGTTAGCTCATGGAGACTCGTGCAAGGAGCTACTTTTGTGATATTCTGGACTGAGGGTGAGCTCTTCACGAACGGAGCTTAGCTTTTAGTTTATCTATTAATTATGTACTCTATTTCTATTCAGAGACAACTTTGTATATATTATTTTGGACCCTTTGTACTCCTTATATAGATCCGGATCTTATACGCTATGATACCAGGTTTTGGATTTGGTTTAGCTTCTACATTGTATATATTACTCCTGTTATCTATTTTCTTCATCTTGTTCCCTTGCTTCCATTTATTAAACTGTTCTTCTGTTAAGTTGATAGAATATGTCCCATTACTAACCGTTTTGGGCTATGGGGATTCGTTCGCCTACTAAGAGTTGTAGGTGGCATCATGACCGAGAAATCAGGTCGTGACAGCTTGGTATCAGAGCTCTAGGTTCACCAGTGCCATCGATATAGGAGCCAATGTCTAGTAGAGTCCTGCGGATTGGTGCGGAGACGTCCGTACTCAATCTTCGGGAGGCTATAGTGATATCCTAGGAAAAATTGGACTTTTCTTGTTTCTATCTCGTGCGTAGTACCCTTGAAAGTTTTTGGAAATCTCATTTATTCTAGTTCACTCTTCCGCAGATGGTTCGTACGAGATCTTCAGCTTCTGGCAGAGGAGAGCCTCCTGCCCCTGCACCTACGACTCTAACTAGGGGTCGGGGTGGTCGCAAGGTTATATGCAGGGGTCGTGGATGACCTAGAGAAGTGGCACCTTCTAGAGCTGCTAGAGTTGAGACAGAGCCTGAGTTTGACTACGAGCCAGAGTTTGCTCCAGAGCAGCAGCATGTAGACCCGGGGGAAACCCAAGTTTCACCAGTTCCAGCACTAGTATCTGTGCCAGCTTCAGCCCCAGCTCAGTCTTTGGATATTAGGGGTTTACTTGCTCATCTTCTGGGTATTATTGGGGAGAGACCTTCTGAGGTAGCATCTACTCCTGCTCAGGGGGCATCCCTGGGTGTTCACAGTTCAGGAGCGCAGCCTGCTACTGTAGCTCCCCGTTATTCCGATCTCTTTAGTTGCACAGCCTCTTGCTCCTCGCCCAGCTATGACAGTTGGGGAGCAGAAGGCCTTGGGTAGATTTTTGAGGTTGGTACCACCGAGATTGGCTGGTACATTGGGTCAGGACCCACATGACTTTATTACTACTTGTGAGGAGATGTTTCATCATTTGGGGTTTTTAGAGACTCACGGGGTTGTCTATACTACTTATCAGTTGGAGGGTCTAGGGAAGTTATGGTGGAGGGCACAAGCTGCTTGCAGACCTTCTACATTACCTCTTTTGACTTGGTCCGAGTTCTATGAGGCCTTTATGGCCAAGTTCTTGCCGCAGAGTGACAGGGAGCATCGGAGGGAGGAGTTCACTAGACTTTCTCAGGATTCTATGACTATCTCGGAGTATGAGAACCGTTTTCATCAGCTAGCACCGTTTGGAGCTATGATCATTCCTACCGAGGCAAATAGGATTTGCAGATTTGTATGGGGTTTGAGGCCAGAGATTAGGTAGCCAGCTGAGATATTGGTTGCTGGTGGTTGGTCATTTCAGGATATCATAGACTATGCCCATACTGTGGAGGACTTACCATGACATGATCAGGGGGCCAGAGATAAGAGGCCTCGATATCAGGGTGGCTACAGTGGTTCCAGACATAGTAGTAGAGGTTCAGGCCAGTGGGGCCTGGGTTATTAGCCACAACAGTACCAGGGTCATTCCAGCTGACCAGTTCAGGCTTCACTTTAGACTTTCAGTAGTATCCAGTCTGAGCAGGGTCAGAGCAACCATCAGGGCTACAGCGGTCAGTCTTTGAGGGGTACAACTTCTGGGGCATCAGGTCGTGGTAGCCATATGGGTTCTACTGGTTCATCCCGACCGAGTAGGTCATCAGGGGCTTGTTTCACCTGTGGTATGGTTGGTCATTTTGCTAGAGATTGCCCCCAGCAGGGTACAGTACAGCCAGCCGCTCTGCCGGCTTAGCCTATTCGCTCAGTTCAACCACTAGCTCGAGGAGGTGGTGGTCAGGGTAGAGGTAGTGCTCACATGGCAGAGCAGGTGGTAGGGATGGCGGTCGGGCAGATGGAGGTCATCGCTAGTTTTATGCGGTCCTTGGGAGATCGAAGGCAGAAGCCTAGGATGCCGTGATTATAGGTACAATTTTTGTATGCCATCAGTCTGCTATGGGTTTATTTTATCCTGGATCCACTTGTTCATATGTATCTGCCTACTTTCTGCCTTGTTTGGGGTTGGCTAGTGAGCCATTATTTGTTCCTGTTTCTGTTTCAACCCCAGTAGGAGATTCTTTAGTAGTGGATCAGATTGTGAGATCTTGCATGATATCTGTTGGTGATTTGGAGACTTGGGGTGACTTGATGATTCTTGATATGTTAGATTTTGATGTGCTGCTAGGCATGGACTGGTTATCCCCTCACCATGCAATTTTAGATTGTTATGCCAAGACCGTTACCATACCCGTGCCCGGTGTATCCCCGGTTGTGTGGCAGGATTTTGTCAGCCGCGCACCATCTAGGATCATCTCTTGTCTTTGGGCTAGGAAGTTGATCTCTCGCGGGTGTTTAGCTTATCTATCATATGTGCAAGATGCTAGTGCTGACCCTTCATCTCCTGAGTCTGTTCCTATGCTTAGAGACTTCCTAGATGTGTTCCCTATCGACCTGCCAGGCCTTCCACCTGAGAGAGATGTTGATTTTGCCATTGAGTTAGAGCCGGGCACCAGGCCCATTTCTATACCTCCCTACCGTATGGCTCATGCTGAGTTGAGAGATCTTAAGGAGCATCTCCAGGATTTATTAGCTAAGGGGTTCATTAAACCGAGTGTGTCCCCTTGGAGTGCTCCTATTTTCTTCCTGAAGAAGAAGGATGGGTCGATGCGGATGTGTATTGATTATCGGCAGCTGAATAAGGTGACAGTGAAGAATAGGTATCCAATGCCGAGAATTGATGACTTATTTGACCAGTTTCAGGGTTTAGCAGTGTTTTCGAAGATCAATTTGAGGTTTGGCTACCATCAGTTGAGGATTAGGGCGGAGTACATCCCTAAGACAACATGCAGGATATGTTATAGCTATTATGAGTTCCTGATTATGTCTTTTGGGTTGACTAATGCCCCCGCTGCCTTTATGGATTTGATGCATAGGGTGCTTAGCCCATACTTGGATATGTTTGTGATATTCTTCATTGATGACATTCTGATATACTCGAGGAGTAGGGACGAGCATGAGCAGCACTTGAGGACTGTACTTCAGACTTTGAGAGATCATCGATTTTATGCCAAGTTCTCAAAGTGTGAGTTTTGGATTAAGTCAGTTGCATTCCTAGGACACGTGGTGTCCAAGGATGGGATTAGGGTTGATCCGGGTAAGATTTTTGCGGTTCAGGATTGGCCTAGACCTACTACTCCTACCAAGGTTCGTAGCTTTGTTGGTTTAGCCGGGTACTATAGAGGGTTCATTGAGGGACTTTCTTCCATAGCAGCACCCTTGACTATGCTAACTAGGAAGGATGTTCCATTTCAGTGGTCGGATCAGTGCGAGGATAGTTTCCAGAGGCTTAAGGCCTTACTGACTTTAGCTCCAGTGTTGACTTTGTCGGTTGAGGGTCAGAGTTTCTCCGTGTATTGTGATGATTTAGGGGTTGGTCTTGGTTGTGTGTTGATGTAGCAGGGTCGAGTGATAGCATATGCATCGAGACAGCTGAAGGTTCACCAACTCAACTACCCCACTCATGACTTAGAGTTGGCAGCGGTAGTCTTCACGCTCAAGATCTGGAGGCACTACTTAGATGGAGTTCACTGTGAGATATTCACCAATCACCGCAGTTTTTAGTATATTACGAGTCAGTGGGAGCTGAACTCTAGGCAGAGGAGATGGATTGAGCTACTGAAGGACTATGATTTCACTATTTTATACCATCCGGGCAAGGCAAACGTGGTAGCGGATGCCTTGAGTCGAAAGGCAGTGAGTATGGACAGCCTAACTTCACTTTTAGTTTCTGAGCAATCATTGGCCTTGGAAATCCAGTCCTTGACTAACCGATTGGTTAGGACTGACTTGTCGGATCCTAGCAGAGTTTTTGCCAGTGTTTAGGTTCGTTCTACTTTAGTTAATTAGATTCAGAGCTGACAGTTTGAGGATCAGAGTTTTTGCGACCTTCGTGATCAGGTAGTTCGGGGTGAGGCCAGCCGGGCTACTTTAGGTTCTGATGGTATTCTGAGGTTTGATGGTCGACTTTGTGTTTCAAGGGTTGGTGATTTGATTCAGTTGATACTCCATGAGGCACATTGATCTAGATACTCCATTCACCCTGGCGCAACAAAGATGTATAGAGATTTGAGATAGCTTTACTGGTGGTGTGGTATAAAGTGGGACGTTGCAGAGTTTGTATCTCGGTGCTTGAACTGTCAGCATGTGAAGTTTGAGCACATGAGACCGGGTGGTTTGATGCAACAACTTCCCATTCCTAAGTGGAAGTTGGAAGGTATTACTATGGATTTTGTTGTTGGGTTGACTCATACTTCTCAGGGTTTTGATTTCATTTGGGTGATTGTGGATCGGCTGACTAAGTCGGCCCACTTCTTGTCGGTTGAAATTTCTTAGGGTGCTGAGAGGTTAGCTCAGATTTACATTCGTGAGGTTGTTCAGTTGCACGGGGTCCCAGATTCTATCATTTCAGACCGCGGCACGCAGTTCATATCTCAGTTCTGGAGAGCTATATAGAGGGACTCAGGTACAGAGGTTCATCTTAGTACTGCTTTCCACCCTCAGACAGATGGCCAGTCCGAGAGGACTATTCAGGTTCTGGGGGACATGTTTCGGGCCTGCATTCTTGACTTTGGAGGTTCATGGGATCAGTTTGTGCCATTGGCCAAGTTTGCTTATAATAATAGCTTTCATTCGAGCATTGGCATGGCACCTTTCGAGGCCTTATATGGTAGGCGTTGCAGATTATTGCTTGGTTGGTTTGATAGGTTAGAGTTCATATCGCAGGGTACAAATTTTCTTAGAGATTCCTTGGACCGAGTCCATTTAATTCAGGATAGACTTAGAGCGGCCTAGAGCAGGCAAAAGAGCTACGCTGATCGTAGACTTCGTGCCTTGGAGTTCAGTGTTGGTGACTTAGTTTTCCTTCGAGTATCTCCCGTGAAGGGCGTGATGAGATTTAGTCGATGGGGCAAGCTTAGACCCAGGTTTATTGGGTTGTTTGAGATTTTACAGAGGGTTGGTAGTGTTGCCTACATGTTAGCTTTGCCTCCGATGTTTGCAGCTGTTCATCCAGTTTTTCATGTCTCGATGTTGCGCCAGTATGTGCCAGATGATTCTAATGTGTTGCATTGGGATTCGGTTCAGTTAGATGAGAGTTTGTCATTTGTTGATGAGCCGGTATCTATTCTGGCCAGAGATATCAGGAGATTGAAATCTATGGAGATTCTGGTTGTGAAAGTTCAGTGGAGGTATCGTCTGGTCGAGAAGGCTACTTGGGAGACTGAGAGTGAGTTGCATGCTCAGTATCTGTAGTTGTTTGAGCCTTCAGGTACTCCCTTCTTCTTGACTTTCGAGGATGAAAGTCTTTTTAGTAGTAGATGTTGTGATGACCATTGTGGTCATCTTTGTGTTTATGCATTCATTGTACTGTTAGAGCTTTCCTATAGCAGCCCTGAGTCATTTATGGCTTGCTGGGACCGATAGTTCGGTGCCCTGGTCATTCGTTTGGTTATTTTTCCCTTTTTCCTGTTTTAGAGCTTTAACTTAGAATATCATTGACTTTAGTCAATATTCTTAGCTAACGTGCTTGGAATTGAATTCTGACAGTTCTGTTAGCTCCATAGCATTGATCTTGGTCTAGTTGGACCTTCAGTTAAGGCCTGAGAACTTCCGGTGTGGGTTTTGTGTTATTTTCTCTGTTTTCAGGCCATTTGGAGTTGACAATGTAACTTCGGGTGACTTTCGATGATTGGAGCGTCATATTTGAAATCTGATGATTCCATCAGCTCTGAAATATTGAGTTTGGGTTAGGTAGATGGTTGGTTAGGGTTTGGGTGAGTCGGGCTCATTTTAGGTGTTTGGTTGCGTGTTGGTTAGTGTTGACTTAGGTCAACATTTCTCTGAAATGACCTCGTATGGAAGTTTCATCAATTTCGTTGAGTTTGGAACGTCGTTTCTACCCTATTTGTAGTATTGGTTTTTGAATATTGGTTTTCGATTGTGCCCGGAAGGTCCCGTTGAATTTTGGAAAGTTACAGACTTTTGGTATTGCAGGTGCAGGCCTCAGGTCTTAATAGCGATCGCGAGCCTCATCCCTCGTGAACTCGATGAAGCACCTGGACTCCTGTTCTTCACAATCGCGTGATCGCTTATCGCGATGAAGTCCATTCCCCTTTGTTCTTTATGACTGCGTGGCTAGCCTTCGTGATCGCGATGGTCTAGCCAGCGTGGTCCTCGCTACTGCGAGGGTTCCCATCGCTATCGCGATGAAGGACCCTTGGCAGTATATAAACTTCTCTCTTCATTTTTCCAGTTTTCTTGGTTACTTCTCCTGGCTCTAATCACAAAAATACTCCCTACACTTTGCTCTTATCAGTTCTTAGATTTGGGAAAATCAGTTGCTCATCAAATTTGTGTCATCCCGTTAATTTGGTAAGTTCGTCTTTCCCAAGCATACTTTTTCTCCTTTAATTTGCTAAAACTCCATTGTTGAAATTCTTGGAGCTCGGGAACTCTTGTAGATTCTGTTCCCCCTTGTGATTGCATGATCGTGGGTTCGTGAGCCTCACTATCCGGGTGTAATTCCTCGCTTTTGGTAAGCTCCCTTGCTCAAATTCCCAATTTTTATTCCATAGTTTTGCTCTTTGGATTCTTGACTTTAGGGGTTGTTTTAGCTTGAATTTGTTGCACAATTTTCTTGATTTTTCGGGCATGTACTCCCTTCATCATTGTGATCATAATATGCACTTTTGTTTTCGGTTTTGGGTTAAAAGGCCCACGGGCCCCCCGGTGACCCAAATTTTGATCTGGCTAAAATTATAACAATATAGGTATCGTTAGACTCGTTTTAACATATTATTTATGTTGGTGATAGTTTGATTATCATTCGGGATCTTTCGAAGAGATTCAGGCTTGGACGTCGTTGTCCTAGTAGCTTGTCGTCGGGCGACAGGTAGGTTACGGTCTAAACTCCCTAGACTTAGCATATATCGGATAAAATTGTACTAGTTGGCATCCTTGGGTTGGTTGTTAGGTTGGTACCACAGACCTTGACCTATTTCCATGCTTTGCCTCGTTTATTTCCCCGTTATGTATAGTATTCTCCGCTGTTGATATTATCACCCTTATGGTCCTGTGTGGCCTTGCTTTGACTCTGGACCATAGATGGTGAGTTATTCGGGGGTGCCCGTGAGTCCCGAGCATCGTTATCGTGATATTATGCTGGCTATCTGTGATGTAGAGCGATTGGAGCCTGTGCAGGGCCGATAGGTTGATTGTGAGCTGTTATGCGGCTATTTGTGTTTAATCATATCATTTCCATGCATATGAAGAGGTTTTATCCACGCTCTACTACAATTTTGGATTCGGGCCTACTGGAACTGATTTTTTAAACTTTGCATGGCCCTGGGGGCCCATTTTCGATGAAAATGAATTGGAAATGGTTTGACTTAACTTGTGGATCTTCTTGGGATAAAAGAAAGTTAAATTATGATCTCTATCACCAGTTTTACCATTAATTCTAGACTCGGCAGGGCCGGGGTTTTAGTTGAGTTTTCTTACTGATTTGAGATGATTTTAGCCTCGGTCGGACCGAGCACCTGAGTTGACTTTCTACTGTTTAGACTCGGTTATGCCCGGGCACCCTTGAAGTAGTTTTTGAGACATTTTCCCACTACTTTAGTCCTGGACAGGGTCTGGGCATGCATACTCGAGACTGGGTCTCTATCTTGAACCCGAACTTGCTTCCGGATGACATGTTTTGATACTGAGTTTTAGTATGGGGTCGGAGACCTCCATGGATCTTACCGTTCCGGACCTGTGGCCTAGGGCTGCATGTGTCGGAAGGAGGGTATACCACGGAGTAGAGGTATACGGGCAATGTCCTTTCATGGAACCTACTTGCTGGGCCCAATCGGCACCGGAGGGGGGGGGGTACATACAAAGTTACCATTTCACCCTGAGATCTGCATGCATCATATCATTCATTGTTTGAGGCTCCACCTTTTTTTGCTATTTGTTGAGTGTACGCTCCGATTGTATGGGCGGCCAGAGGGTTTGTTTTCACTGGTTTGCGTTCCTCGCTTGTATGGACGGTCGTGGGACTGTAGGTAGACTCTTGTTACTTTATCACGGTGTTATCCCCTGTTACGGTTATACTTATAAGATTATATGCGGCTAAGTTGTTACTTTTTGGATTGAGATTGGTATGATTAGTTGGGTTATTGATTCCTGTTTCTGAGCATGCCTATCTTTACTCTCCTCTTCCTTCTCTTGTACTTGAGGTTACCGATATACCGTCCACTTCTAAAACTTATTATGTATATACTGTTATTGCAAGGATCCCAGGTGCGTCATTTCTTACTTTCACCTGTGCCTGTTGTGTATATCTTCTACCTGCTAGCCTTGTATGTTGTTCTGTTGTCTTCCCTCTAGGCTAGATCTTGTGTACTTTTCGTTGATTTCTGTGACTACTTGCTTCTATTCTGTCTGTTACTACGCTTTTATCTTATATGTGCCCAGTCGGCCTATGATACCTACTGGGTACCTTATGCTTTGCATTTGGTGCTCATACTACACTCTGCATCTTCTGGTGCAGATCCTAGTGTAGGCCATCGTTGTTAGCTCATGGAGACTCGTGCGAGGAGCTACTTTTGTGATATTCTGGACTGAGGGTGAGCTCTTGACGACTGGAACTTAGCTTTTAGTTTATCTGTTGATTATGTACTCTATTTCTATTCGGAGACAACTTTGTATATATTGTTTTGGACCCTTTGTACTCCTTATGTAGCTCCGGCTCTTATACGCTATGATACCAGGTTTTGGGTTTGATTTAGCTTCCGCATTGTATATATATTACTTATGTTATCTATTTTCTTCATCTTGTTCCCTTGCTTCCGCTTATTAAACTGTTCTTCCATTAAGTTGATAGAATGTGGCCGATTATTAACCGTTCTGGGCTACGGAGATTGGTTCGCCTACTGGGAGGTTGTAGGTGTCATCATGACTGAGAAATCAGGTCATGACAAATATGTACACAAAAATCATAAAAGTATGGACAAAATAAATTAGGTAGCATTTTAACACATAAACGATGCATAATGCGTCCTAGTATATATGTGACCTTTTAAGCCAAAGGTGAGTCTGACAATTGAAGAATGTGTATGTCGCTTGTGAAATGCTCCATTTCCCTAAAAAAATATATTTATATAAATCTGAGAGAAAATAATTCGTACAACTCGACATACACATCTTTTAAGTTAAAACAAGTAATTGAATGATTGTCCTTTTAGGCCGTGGGCCTATTTGGACACAAGGTGGTCTCACTAATGGACCTAACACCACTTGAGTATCGAGTCAACTTAGGTCAATGCTTAATTGAAGGATTTGGCTCTGCTCTACGCTAGGTAGACTAGAGTTGATATATTGAAAATGACCGGGAACCCAGGCGGACAACCGCGGGCAAAAATAACAAGTGACCGTTAACCGACCGCGGGTCAACTACTTCACCTGTCTGTTTTGAGAAAGTGTGTTTTTAGTGAAGGACGACTGCGAAGAGTCGCATAATCGCCCTTTTTTCCTAATGCAAACTAATGTTTTGTCAGGGAGGCGGAAGATGCTATAAAAATGCAACAATAATAATATAAATAAACAAATAATGAATGAATAATTAAGTAAAATAAAGAATATACAATTTACAAATAACCAACAAAATATACAAGGTGTAAATAAAGAATTAATTAAATAATGAGCAAAAAATTATAAAAAAATAAAAACTCCTCAATTGAAAAAATGAATCCATAATGGTTAAAACCTTTTAATCCCTAGGAGAGTCACTATTCTGTTATATCTGATAGGATACAACTTCGGGACTCAAAAAATAATTAATAAAAAATAGTTTACAAAATAATATTTTAGAGAGAAAGAGAGTCGCCACCTAATTTTAGGAAAATCAGGAAACTTTTTTATTAAAGAATAAATTTTAGTCTACGAAACCAGTTAGATTCTAAGTAAGGGTTTAAGTTATTTCAAAGGGAAGGGGTTAGGCACCCTTCAAAATCCACAACGGTGGTTCCCGGCTGAATTCATTTTTTAATTGAGGAGATAAAATAAATATCTCGGTTCTTTAGAGTTAGAGAAAATGACTCTCCAAAACTCAAAGAATCCAAGGAAAAAAGCTTTAAGAGACGGCATAATATTTGCCTATCGTTTAGCAAAAAATAAATAAATATAATAAAGAATTATACAAGATCTTCGAATTTTAATTTGAGTGTCTTTTTCGGAAAGTAACTCCATGTACCTGTAACTGTTAGTATTGAATAAATATTTATCAAAATAAATCAATAAAATAATAAATGAAAAAATAAAACCCGTCTTATATACATTGGAGGCCTTGAAAATCGACGAAAATTTCTTCATCGACCATGTAAATTGATATTCGATATGAAATGATCGAACTCAAAATAACATATGCCTTTTATTATGGGGAGGCCTCAAAAATTAGACAGAAATTTTTTATTATTGACCAATTAAATTAATACCAGTTAAAACTACCTTAATAAATAAAATAAAAAATAAAATACCTCAAATCCAATAAATTATGTTAACATTAAAAAAATGTGAGAAAATTATATTCTGTGCAATTTAACGAATAAAACATTTTAAAAAAAAATTAATTTAAAAAATATCAAGCCAAAATTGGGTGTCAACAGTAGCAATACATACGTAGTAGTAATTGTTGTAATAATAATAATAATAATAATAATAATAATAATAATAATAATAATAATAATAATAATAATAATAATAATAATAATAATAATAATCTATATATTATTAAAAGGAGGGTATATGCATTGTGGTTAAGTCAAGTGGCATCTTGAGAACTAGCCACTTGACTTGTTTACAACAAAAATTATTTTAACTCAAAAATTATTATTTTAAGCCAAAAATAATTATTTTAAGTCAAAAAAATGAAATCTATGTCATTAAATGATAACTATTTTACCATTTTTAACTCTAATTTAAAATTCATTTGAATTTACACAACAATCTATAATTAATATGATTTCTTAAATTAAGAAAGTTGATTATGGAAAATCAATATTACCTCAATTATATAATCTCAATTATTTTTTATATTTCAACCAAAAAAATATAATGAAATCTATATCTATATATATTATAAAGCAGAGGATGAAGCACCAGAAGAAGCCAAGTGGCAAGCTACTGAGAAACCATGTGGCAGTTTTTAAGACAAAGCTTAATGGTATTGTAATATTATTTTTAAAATTAAAAGATTACAAATATTTGAATTTGAAAATATTAAGATTTTTAAGAAAAGATTTTCAGTTAGCTTAAAATTAGCAACACGTGGTTGAAGAGTTCTAAATAAACTCTTACTATTTGAATACATTTAATTTAAATATATAATAATAATAATAATAATAATAATAATAATAATAATAATAATAATAATAATAATAATAATAATAATAATAATATAGTAGTTGTAGTACGTAGTAGTAGTAGTGGTATAATAATAATAAAAAAATAATCTATATCTATATCTATATATTATAAAACAGAGGACGAAGCATCAGAAGAAGTCAAGTGGCAAGCTATTTAGAAGCCACGTGACAGTTTTTAGGACAAAACTTAATAATATTGTAATAAAAATTTTGAATTGAAAGATTAAAAATATTTGAATTTAAAAATATTAAGCTTTTTAAAAAAAGATTTTCAATTAGCTTAAAATTAGCAACACTGAAGATTCTAAATGAACTCTTACTATTTGAATACATTTAATTTAAATATAAACTAAAAAATAAAATATAATAATAATAGTATAGTAGTAGTAGTAGTAGTACGTAGTAGTGTTAACAAAAATATTAAGATTTTTTCTAAAAAAAGATTATCATTAGCTTAAAACAAGGAACCTAAGATTGAAGAGTTCTTACTGAACTATTACTATTTCATAAAAATATTTGAATTATAAAATATTAAGCTTTTTGAAGGAAAAAAAATCAATCAACTTAAAATTAGCAACACATAATTGAAGAGTTTTATATGAACTTTTACTGTTTCATAACTTTTTTTTCCAGATGTTACAAAATATATTTAAATATTAAATAAAATATAATACTAATAATAAATAAATAAAGTAGTAGTAATAGTAGTAGTACATACAGAGTAGAATAATAATAATAATAATAATAATAATAATATTAATAATCTAGATCTGAATTAGTTTGATTTAAATATGAGATTAAATAAAAATAAAATAATAATAACAATAATAATTTAAATCTGAATTCGTTTGATTTAAATATTAACTAAAATAATAATAATAATAAATAAATAATTAATAATAACAATAGTAGTAGTAGTAGCAGCAATAATAACAACAATATAAATAATAATTAGTAATAGCAACAGTAGTAGTAATAACAATAGTAGTAGTAGCAATAATAATAATAAATAGTAATAGCAGCAGTAGTAGTAATAACAATAGTAGTAGTAGCAATAATAATAATAAATAGTAATAGCAGCAGCAGTATCAATAATAATAATAATAATAAAAATAAAAATAAAAATAAAAATTTATACTATATTTTCTGGAATATTAAATCGTATAGTGTAGTGGATAAAATTACAAAAATATTTTAAATTTTTATGAGGATGAAGATTATGTTGAAAATACTATTTTAAATTGTAAACACAAATATTGAATTGATAATTAAAAAATTTTGAATTGAAGGAAAGATAAAGATTCTATCCAAATCTGAATTTGAAATATTTTTAAACATGCAGATTTTATTCAATTTCAAATATTTCTCTTAATTCAAATATATGGATATACAAAAAAGAAAAAACATGCATTGTATTTAAAAACGGAAGGATAAGAAAGAATAATAAGATAATCTTCTTTTAACAAATTGATTTGATATTTGAATTTGAATTTAAATGATATTTGAGTTGGAATGAAATTCTAGGTTCTTAAATTCTCTTATATATACTCCTATGATGATAAATAATGTCAAGCCCCTCTCTCTCTCTGTAACGACCGGGTCCGTCGTTACGGGTAAACTTTTTGTGCCAAGTTTTAGAGTTAGAAAACTCTGAGTTTGAGAGTTTGAAATTCTGGGCTAGGCTAGCCTCGACCGATTTTGGAATGAGGTATAGTCTAGGGAAATCCGGGTGAGGATTGGGTTAGATGTCTTGATTTGAGCTAGTTTTCCACGTAGCCAAGACATAAAGGGGTCTGGGGGACTTTTCAGAATCGAATTTGGGTAAGTAGAACTCCCGAAATTGAGGTTGACGTGAAGAGGTTGTTTTGAAACGTCAGGAAAATAAGTGTGTTGTAAAATGGACTAGTTTTAGAGATTTTACGACTTTCTGTCCCGTGTCAATCGCTATAGCGGTTGACACTCCGCCATAGCGACCTTCATTGTAGCGGAGAAATTACCGCTACAGCAGAATCAACGTCGGTCAGCCTCCACCATAGTGGACGACTCCGCTACGATGGTACTGCTATAGCGGAGCGGACCGCTATAGTGGAGCGTGACGGGATTTAATGCAGAAACTTCCCCAAAAACATTCAGTTTTCACAAGTTTGTTTGGGAGCAGGGCTAGGGCAATTTCAGGCATTTTTCCTCCATTCTTCATCGTTTTTCTTCGCTAAGGTAAGGTTTCTACTCCTCGAACTCCATAATACTTTTTCTATGTGGTCGAATTGCTCGGAGTGGACTTGGGGAAAGGTTTGGAATGACTTAGGGAGGGTAGAATCCGGGAAAAAAAGGGGATTTTATGTGTAGAAGTTTTTGGGTGTTGCTAAATTTACTGTTTATGATCATGTGACCTTAATTTTCTAATTTTATCCGTAAAAATGGTAGAACTAGGTGAATTAATGACGTAAAACCCGAGAAAAAGGGTGGAAAATCATGGGTGGCCTGAGGTTTAGGATTATACTTAATTCGGGTGAAATTTAGGCCATAAAGATTAATTATTGGTTATTGTGTGTTGTTTTAGACCAAGAACCAACAAGAACTTCGGGAAATGGGAAAGCTCCGGTTGTATAGAGCTTTGGATCATTTCGAGGTAGGTGATGGTTTGCTTCATGTATGTTGTGTGTGTTTAAGTACTCTTATCTAAGTATTTGTATGAAATGCATTGCTTAGGGAATGATTAGAAGTGTCTAATAGTCCTGTTAGCAGTCTGGGAAATTGAACGTTGTATTGTGCTTGTTGGTTTTACAAGTTGATTGTTCATTTTTGTGTCTGTGGATTGTTTGAATTTGGGTTGCTCGGGTACCACGCCTGGTACAGGGTAATACTAACGGTTGGCTCTGGTACCACACCTGATACGAAATATACTAACGGTTGGCTCGGGTACCACGCTTGGTACGGGATAATACTAACGGTTGATTGTTCATTTTTATGACTGTGGATTGTTTGACTTTGGTTGGCTCAGGTACCACACCTGGTATGGGGTAATACTAATGATTGGCTCGGGTACTACGCTTGGTACGAAATATACTAACGGTTGACTCGGGTACCACGCCTGGTACGGGATAATACTAACGGTTGGCTCGGGTACCACGCATGGTACGGGTTTACTTTATTGTGTTGTTGCATCTTTATTTAATGGTTCCTTGAGTGGACCGGGTTGTGAACTTGAATTGCGGTTGCGTATTTTGGTCCTTAAGAGGTCGGGTTGTCACATTGCTTTACGAGTTGGTCTTGGTGTAGACCGGGTTATTTGTTTGACACTTAGGTGTTGTCTAGATGGGATCCAGGATGGGTCCGAGATATGTAGCAGAATATGACTGTTTGTGTTGTGGATTATTGATCGTAACTGTGAAGTGATTTACATGTGGGACAAGTTAGGTAGAGACTTGTAGTCTAGGAATACCTGTTGACTTGCCATTGTGTTTTCTGTACTCTTACTTGATTTCGGTACTTTTTCATACACTGTTTTACTTGGAACTGGCTGATGATCCTACTAGTACACGGTGGTTGTGTTATGATACTGCACTTGCTTATCTTTTTGTGAGTACTGGAAATCTTCTGGCGGTTGACGCACGACCTCACTTTTAGGCCAGACACTTCAAGATATCAAGCGTGAGCTGTTCGATCGAGCTGCCTTGGTTTCTTTCGTATTGGTTGTAGCCCACTTGTTTCAGACTTAGACTATTTCTTTTGTTTTGGGTTGCATTCTCGTACTCTAGTTTGACAGATGTTTTCGGTACGATGACTTTCAGATTCTAGGGAGGAATTTCCGCAGTTTATTTTATTGATTTATAGAGTTGGTTTTATTCAAGATTGAATGCTAGTTTACTTTCTGCACTGGTTTTAAGTTGTTAGGCTAGGCTAAGAGTTGGACTCTAATGGTTTACTCATCCGGGGGTTGGGTGGGTGCCACTCACGATGGTTGGGGTCGTGACACTCTCTCTCTCCCCCCCTCTCTCTCTCTCTCTCTCTCTCTTTTGTTATTGATCATTAACTTTATTCGTGAATTTTTTAACTGTATTTTTTGTATTCTAGATTTTAAAAAATATTTTTACTTCTTATATGCAGATGACGATGATCGAATTACAGGCTTTATTTTTTTTCTATTATACACATGTTTGAATTCAAGTGAGTAGTAATATCTTTCATTCTGATTTTGTTTGTTTGATTTTTAATAAAAATCTATTTATCTAATTTGATTTATGAAATTTTTTGAATGAAGACAAGAAGATTAAGTAACTGTGTAACTCAATAACTTTTGTTTTAATGAAAAATATATTTTATTTATTTATTTATATCTATTTCCGTATTTAAGATATTTTCTTCATAGTTATTTATATCATTGATTTTCTTGCTACTATATTCATTACAAAATATAAATAGATGTTGTCTTTATTAGGATGAATTTTGTGAAGCTTTTTTAAATTGCTTGAAAAATAATTGATTAGTGGTGAAAAATTTACGTCATGAATGATGAAACTATGATATAACTTATAAGTCGATGGTAAAAATAGTTACTTAAATTTCTAAAAAAAATATAATATTTTTTTTAATTGTTATATAATAAGAAAAGTCATATACTAAATAGATAAGATTGCGTAATTGAAATCTTGATGGATAAAGCTACAAAATTAAATAATAAAAGAATTTCAATCAACATATTTTAAATATAAAATTTTCATGTAGGTAATTTAATAATTGAAATATAAATTCATATTGAAAATAATATAAAATATCTTTTAGTTATCTATTGTATTTGTATAAGACTAAAATGTCAATTATCACATAACACTGTATGAGACTATATGTAAAGGTTTATACGATTTTAAAGATATAAGATTTTTGAATTTGAAAAACAAAAAAAAAAGTATAAAAGTTTAAGTTCAAAATATCACTATAAGAATACAGGTAAATTTTAAATTCAACCATACTTAGTTGTATTTATTTATCCATTTGATGACATTTAATTTTCAAATTCAAATTATCAAATTTAGATAAACTCTTTGTTAGATAAACTCAAATTTTAGTCAATTCTGTTATCTTATTGTTTATACTCTTTTAAAATTATTCAAGTATAATCTAATAATTTTGAAAACTAAAAACAAGATTAATCTCATAAAGAAATTCAAAATAAAAGAGATAGCATATTATTGATTTTTTTTTATTAGCTTAAAACTAAAAATCCATAGTTGAAAAGTTTTAAATGGACTCTTACTATTTTATAAACTTATCCCTTACAAATGTTATAAAATATATTTGAATATATTTTATTTAAATATCAAATGAAAGATAAAAATTATGATAATAATAATAATATAAAAGTAATAAATAGTAATAGTATCAGCAATAGCAATAATAACAACAACAACAATAATGATACATGAGATTTAAATAAAATTTATATCAAATTAATTTATTTTTATAATTATAAAAGAGAAGATTAAAGAGAATAGAAAGGAAAAAAAAATGAGAAGAAAAAGATAAAAGAAGATAATAACATTTTAAAATCGATATCATAATTTTTTAAAATATTTGGAGACTCTACTTGTGAGATTTTACTGGGCATGTTATTGTTGTTATCATCAATTTCAAATATCTTCCTCTATTTCTTATTTTTTCTTTTTGAAAGTTATCAAATTTTTTATAGTAAATATTTAAACTAAAAAGTTAACTTTAATTAAATTACATATTTCAACCACTCCTTTATTATAGAATTTTTTTTGTAATTATTTAAATTAATTTCTTAAACTTAAAAATAAATTTAATAAGAATGTTTAGGACTCCTTTTATGGAATGTTATCACGTTTTTTATATTAAATATTTAAACTAAGAAAATAAATTTTAATTTAACTAATGTGTTTCAAGTACTTCTTTATAGCAAAAAAAATACAGTTTTTTACATTATGTTTAAACTTAAAAATAAATTTTAATTATATTTATGTATTTATGTATGCTTTTTCAAGTTCTTTTATATTGTAATATTTACTTCCTAATCATATCGTTATAAAAATATATAAATGGTAAAAAATTTAAAAAATGTAAAATCGTAACGGTTAATTATCGTAAGGAAGGAGGGTAAAGTTATTGTAGATAGATTTAAAGAGTGTATTCATTGAGATTATCTCAATGTTTATATGAGAATAATGACAAAGAATATTAAGTCAAATGTTAAACTAATAATAAAAAGTGACATAATATTACAATATTGGGAAGCAATATAATAAAATTAAGTGTGATCAGTTTTTTGAATATCTTGAAAATTAAGAATAATTTATTTAGAAATTTAAACTTAAAGATAAAAAATATTTGGATTGAAAGATTAAAAAAATATGTTTAGATTAGACAAATAAACATTAAGTCAACAATAATTGACAAAAAATCTGCATTATATTTTAAATAAAGCAAGGATAAAAAGGAGTAATAAATTGACCTTTTTCTAACTAATTGATATGATATTTAAATTCTAAATTAAATGAAATTTGAGTTGGAATGGAGTTCTAACTTCTTGAATCGTTCCTTAGTATAAACAAAGAAAATAAAAAATATAAAAATAAATCACAGTCTAAAAAGATAAAATTTTATATTGTAGCTTAGAATATAATTAAAACATGATGTACACATATTACACATTTTTTTTATTAGAATGAATTTATAATTTTACCTTTTCTTTTAAAATTAATATTCAAGAAATTTTTGTGTATTGTTGAATTCTTTCTAATTTTTAGGACAAAGTTAATAAGTTATTTGAATTTGAACTAAAAAATAAAATTTTGATTGAATACGAGATTAAATTTTATTTTGTAGTAATACAAAATCATAATTTAAAATAGATAGTCAATAAAGATATCCTATCTGCGTCCGAGATGGACTTTAACCCAAATGACATTTGATGATGGATGCACACCAAATTGATTTTAGTCCAGGTTCACTGGCAAGAAAATACATCTAAAATAAATTTTCAAATGATAAGTGGAACCAGTTTAAAACTTGGTTTTTTGATACTTATAGTGAAGACGATCTTAATAATATTTCTCAAGAATTTTATGAAAATTGTGCTTTACATAATCATATCATGTTTTTTGTTCCTTGGTTTATAACCACTTATTTACCTTTATTCATCAATGTTCTCGAACAATCTTATAAAGACGTAACTGGTAATATTGTAAAGGTTGTTTATCTACCGCAGTCATCATTTGTTTTACCTAATAACACATGTATCACTTTTGCTACCTTTCAAAAATTTGTTGAAAATGATGTAGCAGCTGTTAGTATAAATGAGATTAATAATCTCATCTCTCAAAATAATTATTTAGGACTTTATGTTAAAGTCTTAAGAGAGCATATTAGTTCCCTTGATAAAAAAATTAGATGAATTGACGGCTTTAGTTATTCAGATAAAAACAGATTTGAAAAATTATGAACAAGCTTCTACGTCGACACAACTTTCCAAACTCCCTACTCATGTTTTTGAACAAGCTTCTACGTCGACACAACTTTCTAAACTCCCTACTCATGTGCAAAGACCCCCTGAGATTCAGGACTTTGTATTCAAACCTCTTTATGATTTAGAAGAACTTCTTGATAAAAAGTTTTCTGAATTAGGGGCTAAAACTATTGATTTGTCCAAAGATTTTGCAACTGATATAGAAAACAATTTTGATTTAAAAAATAAAATTGATCTGGAAGTCAATAAACTTCGTGGCTATCCCAAGAAATATAGTGGTAATACCAAATTTTCTTATAAACCTAACATGCAAACGTATTATTATTCCAGACCAACTCCTCAGGATGTGCTGATAGAGGAACGTTTTATACACTAGTCCTAACCATTCTAGAAAATTTTAATGGTAGATTCACCAATCAATATGAAACTGTCCGTTCCCTATTAAATGATCTACGATTCAGACATTTAGGAGAATTTCGATGGTATAAAGATACTTATTTGAGTCGAGTAATGAAATTACCCGAAAACGGTCTTGAGCACCGGAAAGCTAAGTTTATAGACGGCTTACCACCTTTATTTGTCGAGAGAGTTAAAAGGTCTCTAAGAAATCCGCAAGGAACTATCCCTTACGGAGCTTACACTTATGGAAAACTTATAGGAACTTGCACTCAAGAGGGTATCAACTTGTGCAACTAATTAAAACTATCCAGACAGATTAAGATTGATAAGCTTAGAGAAAGATCCCAGTTAGGAGATTTCTGTACCCAGTTCGGTTTACCTAATACCACTGCTAATAAACACAAAAAATTGAGGGAATCAGATCATGATAGTCATTATCGAAAGAAGAGATCTAGACGAAGGTCTAGGGAAGAAAGAGAAGAGCGAAAAGCTTATCGTTAGTCTCATAGATTTGCAAAAAATAGGTCTAGGCGTGATCTCGCAAAGATCAAGTGCTATAAGTGCGGAAAATTTGGTCACATAGCACCCAAATGTAGGCTTGAAAAGCTTAAAGCCTTAGAACTAGATGAATATATTCACGATAAGATCTACAACTTTTTATACACCTCAGGTTCTGAGTCAGATTATGATTTTGATTCTAGTTCACAGGAGGAAATGGATCAACCAGAATCTTCTGGAAATAACCAGACAACTGCGGCAGAAGCTTGTATATGCCAAGGCGATATGTGTCATTGCGAAAATGATGAATTTTATAAATTACAATCGCAATTTGAAGATATGAACATGCTTACCATTACTTCTGATAATGTGATAGAACTACTAAAAGAAGTAACCGATAATAGTCTTCGAGAAAAAATCATTCAATTGGCTGCTAATAGCAAAGCCAGTTCCTCTAACTCTTCTGGATCAAAAAATGATTTTGAATTGGATTATTCTACACCTTATTCTTTGTATGAAGTTAATAATAGACTTGCCAGGCAACCTGTTGTTATACGAGATACTTTTTTTGATGATTTAAAAGGAGAAATTAAAAATTTAAAGAAGGAGATCAAAGCGCTTAAACAAAATCAGATTATATGTGATCACCGCCTTAATCAAATTGAGAAAACTGATAGCAAAGGTAAAAGTATTGTTGAAGATAATACTTTGGCCAAACCTATCAATATTGATAATAAGCAAAACATGTTTTTGGGAATGATGCAAATCGTTACCGCCCATAAATGATTTGTTAAATACACCATTTTAATTGATAATACTTTTTCTATAACTGAAGTAGCTATGATTGATAGCAGGGCCGGTGTAAGTTGTATTCAAGAGGGCCTTGTGCCAACAAAATATTTTGAAAAAATAACTCATATGGTCAGATCTGCTTCAGGTCATGCTCTAGATATAAAATACAAATTGCCTAACACACTGTAATGACCCTTCCGGTCATTTACACATTTTCGCCTTTCTTGTACCATTAGAGCTTACTTGTAGTAGCCCAAGTCATTTATGGCTTGTCGGGACCGATAGTTTGGTGCCCGGGCCGTTTGTTTGGTCTTTATGGCCGTTCCTCATTTTAGAGCTTCAACTTTGGAAATTGTTGACTTCCGACAACATTCTTGGTAATATCAAAGAATTAAACCAAGGTTCTAGGTCAAAGAAATTCCTTACTCGAAAGTTCGAGTTAAAGAAATGCCTCGTGTAATACCTCGCCTGTTTGGAAGGCTTATAGTAACCCGTGCCTTTGGGGTAAGACTAATAGTGTCTAATATACTAAGAAGGATGTGTTATGAGGTATTATAATCACAAAATGGTCGTATGATAAGTTTTGAAGTCAAGCAAGTTGCGAAACAAAAGTCGGAAATATTTATTGTAAATTCCTTTAAGGAATTCTCTTCAAATTTGGGTTAAATGTCTTGGGGTGTTTATCCCTATCTATAAAGTGTTAATGGGCCTCCAATATACCAAATCTAAGGTCTACGAGTCTAGTTTCTAACGTACTAAACCGTTTGTCCATACGACTTCAGAATAGAGAGATATTCACGTTTTTGTAAGACCGCGCAAGCAGACACGTCAAGGCGGGGTCCGCATCCTAAGTCGGTTTTGCTTTATAAAAGGTGTTCCAGCTTCTTTTTAATTCATAAAAATCACCCAAAAGCTTCAGAAAATCAGAGGGAGAGTCTATAAATAATCCATGGACTTTGATCCTTTCAATTCAGAAGCTTAACGGAAGTTGCTCTACGTTGCGAGCTCGTCATTTTGGTATAGTTTTCTCCGTTGATTTCATGGCGTATCTTCGTGGGTGTTGATGCAGCGAGCTAACAGGTGTTTTATGAGTATTTTTCAGTAGCTATGGAGTTATTTTGGTGAGGTATGGATCCCGTATACTTATCTATTTGTTGGATCAAGATTTTAAGCTTCTAGTTATGAAAAGTTGTTGTTGCCGATATCTTGTAGTAGTTTCTTGTTGATTTTGGATCTGTTTGTTATTCTTGCAAGGAAGCAGGTTGTTTATCTTGGAATATTGAATATTTTTGTCAAGTTAATCTCTCCCTTACGATCCTCCTCCGTTATTATATGTTCTAGTATTATTTTATGGATTTCTGAGCCACGAAGTGGTATTTTGGATTTGTGGCTTTGGACAGCCCCTTTATCTTGTTATGTTTGGTTATTGTTGTGGTGTTCTGGTTGTGGTAAGGTGATGGAGGGATTGGGAAATTGTGCCATTCTTTTTGGGATCGCATACGATAGTGATTGGATTGGACAACGTGAAGTATGCCTTGAAATAGTGCCTCGGGAGCTCGTCGCTCCTTTGAGATGTGGTTAACATATTATTGTTGGATTTAGCTTCCATTTATTATTGTTATTGGCCTCATTTTATGTTTTGGAGTTGGCTGGTCGCGAGTGTGACATTAACACCTTATCAAATGGCTATGGCTCGTTCTTGCAGCCTCGTCGATTCTAGCAATTGTTCCATTACCTTGATTGGTCAGGATTCATAGAGACGCCTTTGGGGCTTCAGTTGAAAGTATTTGTTTTATGTGATTCAAAGCTTCCTGGAGCTGTTCGAGTCTGGACGATGCCGTTCCCGCAACTAGTCATGGGATGACAGGTAGGTTATGGTTTTCCCCTATCTAGACTCTGCGTATATAGGCTATAACTACATTAATTAGCATCCTTGGATGGGTTGTTATAGGTTGGTACCCCAGACCTTGTCTGCCTTTCGTCCGTCTATTTCATACGTTGTTTGTAGTATTCGCGTAGTAATGTATATTACCTTTGTGGTCCTGCGTGGCCTTGTATTGACTCTGGAACATAGATGGTGGGCTATTTGGGAATGTCCGTGAGTCCCGGACATAGAGATTATCCTTTTAGCCTGGTTATATCTGCTGAGTAGCTATTGGGCCTGTGCAGGGCTGATAGGAATTGTTGTTAGCCGTTGGGATACTTTTATGTTTATGTGCGAGCATATCATCCATGAAAAAGGTTTTCCCCTGCATGTTTTACTACAGTTTTGGCTGTTAGCCACTACTGACAGTTTTCCTAAATTTGTATGGCCCTTGGGGACCGTTTTTGGTACTGTTGTTGATAGAAAAGGGGATTTTTGGATATTTTTGCACTGATTTTATTACTGGTACTAGTCTCTGCGGGGCAAAGCACCAGACTTGATTTTATTACTGATACTAGTCTCTGCGGGGCAGAGCACCAAACTTGATTTTATTACTGATACTAGTCTCTGCAGGGCGGAGCACTAGACTTGATTTACTACAGTTTTAGACCCGATTACGCCCGGGCACCCTTGGAGGGCCTTTTGAGGCATTTTCTACTACTTTAGTCCTAGACGGGGTCTGGGCATGCATACTTGAGACTGGGTCTCTATCTTGATCCCGGACTTGCTTCCGGATGACATGTCTTGATACTGAGTTTTAGTATGGGGTCGGGGACCTCCATGGACCTTGCCGCTCCGGGCCTGGGGCTTCGGGATGCATGCACCGGAGGGAAGGGTATACGGTGGAGTAGAGGTATACAGGCTGAGTCCTTCCATGGAACCTGCCTGCTGGGCCCGATTGGCACCAGAGGAGGTACATACAGAGGTTCTATTTCATATCATATCATATCATGCATTGGATTCCACCCTTGTTTGTTGTGTGTTCAGTGTACGCTCTGGTAGTATGGGATGCCGGAGGGTTTGCTTTCACTTGATTGTGTTCCTCGGTTGTATGGGCGGCCGTTGGGACTGTAGGTAGACTATATTTACTCCTGTTTTTACTTAAAGCTTGTCTTGGCACCCGGTTCTTGAAAGATTAGTGGCTAGCCTGTTGAGGCTTTGGTTGTCGGATTTTTTATTATTGAGAGGGCTTTGGAGTCCTATCTTATTGAGGCACTTTTGTGTGGCCTTCTGAGCAGAGTGTGAGACTCTGGTTCTATTCTTGTGGGAAGTTGAGTGGTATCTCTCGGTTATTGTGGCCTAGTTATTTCATCCTAGGGTTGTACTTGTGAGGTGATTCCCTGGTTATGCTATCATATGATTGGATTGGTGTTATGATTTTCTTATACTGGTTGATTCCATTTTGAGTATGTTAGACTACTCTCCGTCTTTTCCTTCCACTTGAGGTTATCGATATACCGCCATTTTCTCAACTCTCTCTCTACTTACTTATATTGTTGTGCAAGGAGTCCAGGTGCGTTCTCCTTTCCTTCACCTGTGATAATGTGTAATTGTATCTCTATGCTAGCATGTGTTACTTAAAGCTCTTGGTTATGGATGATCTGTGCTAGCTCCTTTTGCCTTGCTTATTCCCTCAGTGACTGCTTTCTTGCTATCTGTTACTTACTGCTTTTATAGCTTATATGCGCTCAGTCGGCCTATGATACCTACTGAGTACCCATGGTTTTGGTGCTCATGCTACACTTCTGCACTTTTTTGTGCAGATATTAGCTGAGCTTTCGCCGTTGATCATGTTAGAGACTCGTGCAGCTTTTGGATCTTTGAGACTAGGGTGAGCGCCTGACGGTCGGGGCTTGTCTACATCTCATCTGTTGTACTGTTGCTCCTTGTACTTTCGGAGGCAATTTATGTTATATTTTGTTACTACTAGCACGTGTATCCTATTAGAAGCTTCTGTACTATTGATACCAAGTCTTGGGGTTGGTGTAGTTTCCTTTATGTATTTATATTCGAGTTTTGCTTTTGCTTATTTCTGCTTGCTGGTGCGTTTTGGTTAGGTAGTAGCCCATTACTAACCGTTCTGAGCTACGGGAATTGGTTTGCCTACTGGGAATTGTAGGTGCCATTATGACTTGAGAAATCGGGTTGTGATCAGAGCTCTAGGTTCACCGATGTCATGGTACAGAAGCAAGTGTCTAGGTAGAGTCTCGCGGATTGGTACGATGACATCCGTATCCTATCTGCGGGAGGCTACAGGGCATTGTTAGGAAAAGTTTCATCTTCTTGACTCCTCATCGTGTGTTCCTGGCTCTATTGAATTCTAAACTTTGGTTGTTCATTCATTCTGAGATGCCTCATACGAGTGCGATAGGGGTTGGTGCCGAGGCTTCTGTGCCTGTTGCTTCAGTGCTTCCATCAGCGCCAGGACTCCAGAGTGAGGGTTTACTGCACTATATAGGGGGTGTGGAGTCAGCCCAACCTCCGATTGGATTTATAGCGACCTCAGCGCTTCAGGACACCGTGGCTAGGACTATGAGTCCTCCGGTGAGTGTTTCAGTACCTGGTTCTGTGAGTGGTGTTTCAATTAGAGTTGAGCTTCCAGTTCTTGAGTAGGGTTGTCTGTCGGTATTGGAGTACAAGGTGAGATTTTCTCGTCGGATTTCATCTGGTATAGGCTATTTTTGGTGTGGTGAGCATGGGCACTTTACTAGGAATTACCCCATGATTGTGTATCCCGGACAACCTGGTTGTTATCATTGTGGAGAGATTGGTCACCTTTATAGAGCCTGTCCCCGACGAGGGCCGGTTGGGCCTTCAGTTTTGACTACTCAGTCTAGAGTTAGATTTCGTCAGCTTGATGCTTCTCTTGGTGGGCCAGAGGTAGAGGTTCCTTATATTATTGCTGCTGGTTAGGGTTTTGCTACCTTCGACTTATGTTAGTCCCGCTCGTGTTGCAACTCTATCCCTTTTGTCGTGTAATTGCTTATATGCCTACCTGCTACTTGTTTAAGTTGTTTGGCTACTCGAATTGTAGTATCAATATGTTGTTTTATTGGTAGTTTATTCTTTAGTAGTGGATGGGGGTAAGTTAGCCTTGAGAGGTGTTTTTCCGGAGTTGTAGCTCGTGGGTAGTTCTTGTTAGTCTATTTCTAGTTGGGTTATCCCTATTCCATTGTGATTTTGGACTTGTGGTTGAGTTGCCCTTGTTAAGCGGTCCTAGATGGTTGTTGCCTAGGCCGTTATCTAGCATGGCTAGAGATCCGTGTGATGTTTTGGTGTATTACCAGTAGTTGGGTCGGAGTTGAGATTTTGCCTCAGTTGGGAGATATTGGTTATGCTAGTGTGCACAGATTGGTTTGGTCTCCCGAGTGTCTAGAGTCAACCCTCTTTGTTGATTAGTTTAGGAGGTTGGCAGGTATGTGGGTTGTTCCCATAGTCTCCTCCACTTCCTGGTCCGTTGGGTGTTTGGTTGTATCCCTAGCTCCAGTTGGAACGAATCTTGGTCGTAGTTCTTTCGATGAGCTCTGGATGTTGGCATCGTGATTGGGTCTTGACTTTAAGCACTTCCGACTAAGTGTTGATCGTAACCTCGTGGTTGGGTTGTATTTGTAGGCATTTTGGGTGAGTTGGGCATCCGGCCCATCCTTCTCCTGCCGTATTGAATTTGACGTGTAGGTATGAGTAGTAAGGTAATGGCTTCAGGTTCTTATTCGAGAAAGGATTTGTAAGGTTTAGTATGTGCTAAGGAAGCATTTTTGTTTAGTTGAAAAACAAGGGAGATAACTCTTTGTATGTGTTTATGTGTCCTCGTAGTTTCCTGAGGTGGCGATGAAGGTTTGCTTTGGGATTGTGTGTTGGTGATTCGATCCAGCCGTCTACACATTGCCGTGGGTTTTCCATCGATTGGTTTTTGTTTCAGTAGCAACTACGGTGTTGGCAATTTGCATATTCAGCCCTAGTTGGCTTGGGTTCTTACGGGTTCATTGGCAGCATCCTGGTTCGACCAAGGCTTTAGTTGGTAGTTTTGAAAGTCGGTGTTCAGAATCATAACTTGACAGGTTACATCGGATGGTTTGCGGCAGTTTCTATTTGGTTGCAGCATCCTAGTACCGGGAGTCAGTGGGTGCGGGCAACTTAGCTTCTTTACTTTAGTTGTGGATGCGGCTATTGGCCTTGGACACCTAGTCCTTGGATAACCTCTGCAAGAGGCGAGATATTCTAGATTTCAGCAATGTTCTAGTTAGTACGAGGTTCTTCTACCATGGTTGGACAGACTCATGGGCGTAAGTTTGAGCTTCAGCAGTGGTGTATGCTTTATGTGGTCAACTTGTGCAGGTTAAGACTAGCGAGGCTATTTTGAGCTCTGATGGTACGTAGAGACTGATAATAGCCATTTGTTTGCCCAGGATTTGAAAGCTTGTTTAATTGATTCCTCTGGAGTAGTTGTTTATATGGGGTTCTAGTGTTGGTTAAACTCGGCCAGTATGGACGAGAAGTTTGTTAGGGTATATGCTTCGAAGTGGTTGTTTGTTTGCAGAACCAGTAGAGCGGTTGATTCGAGCCAAAGGAATGAATTGAAAGTATATGCGAAAATTTCGACGGCTAGATGGTAACTTTGAACCCCAGGCACCTTTTTCCTTTGCCTTCGGGGTGTTTGGACTTGATATTTGTGGCATGATAAACTTCTTCCTGAGGTGAGATTCGTAAGGCAATTTCACATTCAAATGGTGTTCGAGTGTTCAGAGTAGCAGTAGTGTTTTCTAGAGTTGGGAGTTTGGCTCATGGTTACAGACTTCGTGGTAGGCTTACCACACTTCTTGCAGGATTATGGTTTTGGTTTGGGTCTTTTGGGCAGATTGCCCTGGTTCATTCACTTTCAGCTAATTCAGACCTGGCACGGTTCAGTTAGCAAATTTGATGTTAGAAAAAATGTTCGTTCGTTGGTTGGTGGTCAGTCAAGGCAGGTAACTTTAATTTCAATGATAGGCTATGGGTTGTTATCTTGGATGGCAAAGGCTAGTAGCCTATATCTTGGCTTAAAACGCATTTGTACAATGGGTGACTTCGTTCGTGGTAAAGTATAAGAAGGAACTATGGATCTCCGGTGTGTCAGTTGATGCTTCGAGGGTGGTTTGAGTGTTCAGCTTGTATGCAGATTCCTTTTTGTGGTGCTAAAGGATTCAGTTCAAAATAAAAAAAAAGGGCTTTTGCGGAACAACGGGTTCATGAGTTAGAGTTTTGGGTTGATGGATTTTCTGGTAAACTTGGTATGGTTTTAAGGATTCGAGTTTTATGTGTTGATAACCTTGGTGCTCTGGTTTCGGTGTTGTGTAGGTGCTTTTTGGTTAAGATTCTCGAGGTTCAGTTTGGGTTGGCAGATCTTTGGAGGTTGAAATTTAGCTTGGATAGTAAGAAATTAAGGCTTGGTTGCTTTCTTTGGTTCTGTTATATTGGGTGTCATCCGATCGC